>CM035161.1:15855933-16150083 GCA_020205615.1 Panax quinquefolius
ATATTTGTATTTAAACTCACAGTTTATGTGCTGTATTAATAAAGTTGTAATTATTTCTGTACCATGTTATTGACGACTCAGAATGGATGATGTATACCTATTTTGGGGGCGTCACAAATTTATTCTTATTTATTTTAGTAATTTCATTAATTAATCATAATTACTTCTCAAAATATTATTTTTTAATAATTTATACTTGAACTAAGTGATTAACAAATTTTATTTGCACCAAATATTTTTCACTTCTTATTAATTTAAATATTTTTATTTATTAAACAAACTACTTTTGAAAAGTTGGTTATAATTAGAAGCACCGATAAGAATCAGCGATGTTGGGAGGAGAGGTTTAGGAATTAATTTTTAAAGTGCCAAAAAAAAAAAAAAAAGTGAATTTTTTTATTAAATGTTACTCGTATAATATAAAAAAATTATTGCACTAAATGTTACATTATTATATTTTGAAACGAATGAAATGGAATATTATTATATTTGATATTGAGGTACTTTTGATAATTATATTATTATATTTAAAATATAATATATTTTAGATTATAAAATAAAATTGATCATTACATGTTTAAAATTGATTTCCAATAATTTGATATGTATGTGAGTGTGTATATATATAAATTTTAAAAACTGGTTCAAAATAATTTAGGGGGTTAAAATAGAAAAGTATATTCATTTAAATGTTTCAGACCGATTGCTATCAAACAAGTTTATTTATTGGGTGTTCAATTATCGATCAAAGATTATATTATTCATACATTCAGATGTTTTTAGTTATTTAGAGCATTTTATCATGTTCTAAAAGATACTGGGTGGTAGGCGGGCAGTCAGGGCCTAGGCCGCCTAGCGCCTAGGGATTTAGGCGCATATTTTTTATTTTAAGTTAATTTTAATATTTTATCATACATTTATTTAAATAAAACAATAATATAAAGCAAAATAATCTATAATAAAGATAATAAAAACATTTTCTTAAAATTCAAACACATATCTATATTGCTAATGTTAAAGTTCAAATATAAACATGTATTTGTTCAAAGTTCAAACATATTTTTAACGTATTAGTTTTATTCATAAATAAAATTACTATTAAATAATAAAATTTAAAATTTCAATAATTTAATTCAATATTAAAACATAAGAAATTAAACATAAATTTAAAAGTTATATTGAATTAAACTAAATATTACAAATGTATCATCATTTATATAATTTAAAGTTGGTACAAGTTTAAAAATTATAATTATAATAAAATTATCTATTTTGAATTGATATTGTTCACTTCTTGTTATGATTTGACTTAATAAAATTATTGGGTAGCTATTAAATAAAAAAAATCTCTTCGTCTAGATCCCGTCTAAATTCTTGAAGAATTTTTTTTGATGCCTAAATGAGGTGCCAAGAGGGAACCTAACGCCTAAAAGTGGCGCCAAGAGAAAGTTAACGTTAAAGCGGGGCCTAATCAAACTTAAGGAAATTTTTTTAGAACACTACATTTTATTTATTTTTATCAAACAACTCCTTAAACAAGTACTAACTTACTAGAATTGTACAGCACTACAAATCCTTTAAGCTCACTTAAACACAATTTTTTATAAGGATAATGTCTTTATTAAAAATTTTAACTTGACACGAGTCAGTCAACTTTGTCAACCATATGGAGTTCAGAACGAATAATCTTATTATAAAACTATTATTTTTATAAGAAAAAATTAATATTTTTATAAATTATCTAACATAAAAATATATATTATATTTACTATTCCATACGGAAGAATTTTTCAAAAATTATCAATTTTACTTATAAAAATATTAATTACCTCTTTTTATAAACAAACATAATTTTGATAGTTTTTCTCACAAGATTATTAGTAGTTTAAAAAAATAATATAAACATAAAAATAAATGTGCGTGATAATATAAAATAAATTAAAATAAAATTTATTATATATATATATATATATATATATATATATATATATATATACATCCTAACCATAATTCAGTTCAAAATATACAGCAGCAGGACTCATAATTTAAAATTTACAGTCATGCTCTCTCCTCCTGCGGGTTTGCCCGAGCGGCCGAGCCCAACACAAATCGTCAATTTTTGTCAATAAATACCCCCAAGTCAAACTTACATGACAGTTTCACCTTTTCCTCCTGTCGATCACCGACCATCCCAATCGGCGCCCTTTAATTGATTCTGTCTGAGCAAAACCCTAAAAAACACCATACACAACTCGGAAACAAGGTTTACAGATAACAAACAGTGAAGAGACAAGAAACAAGATTTACAGATAATACGCAGTGAAGAGAGACGGTGCGTATATTGCAGGGAGAGAATGGAGCACCCGGAGCAAGAGCAAGGACACGAGATATACGGGGGAGAAATACCCGACGAAGGTGACATGGACGTTGATGTCGACATTTCGAGGGCTGAAGAGGACAAGAATAGCTCCAAGGTATGTTCCTTTATCTAGTTTTATCTCTTTCATCATTGTATATAAATATACCTATTCATATATGTGTAATTAACCCTAATTTTGCGTTTACAGGACTTGGAGGATATGAAGAAGAGACTAAAGGAGATTGAAGAAGAAGCAGGCGGACTGCGTGAAATGCAAGCGAAAGTCGAGAAAGAAATGGGTTCTGTGCAAGGTCTCACCTCACCATTTACTCTTTTTTATAAACATGTTTTTACGTATGCATTTATATTCGTGGCTTTTGTAGTCAGGGGCTTTCGGTCCTGTTAAATGAGTTTTTGAATCCTATTTTTTCTCCCATTTGTTATAATGATGAATTAAAATGTCTATATCTGGTACATGGGATGAAATTTGGATTTTTTTTTCCTTTTTGGAGCCTTTGCTATTGTATTTAATGGAGCCTTCAGGGAGATACGACTCTGGTGTTGTTTAAGTAAATAATGTAGAGTAATAGATGTAGTTAAAGTTTTTGTACTTCTGTCAATTTGTATTGGTACAACTTAATACTCCCTCTATTCCATATTAATAGACTTTTTAGAAGATTTTTTTTGTTCTAATTTACTTGTCGTTTGTACTTTCCTAGGAAAATAAATTATTTATTTCCCTATATTACCCATACAGTCTCTCTTTTCCAAGAAATTCTCTCTTTTATATTAGTAGTTTCCAACTATCCATAAAGGGTATTGATGAAGTTCTCAAATTTCAACTATCAAGGGATTGTATAAATGACTTTCTTAATTTGTGTTCATGAAGTTAAAACTACTATTATTATGGAATAGAGGGAGTATATGTTAATATCTTTTTGAATGTCTATTTTGGAAGTGTATAGACGTGAAATTTGATTGTTGAGCTGAACCATGAAAGCAAATTTCATTGAGTGTTTGTCTCACGTCGTTCCTATCCGAGAGTCCAGACACCATATACTGGGTTCTAATTTTGCTATTTATAGAAAAGCTGATCTAGAGTCTAAAATGGACCGGAAAGAAGATACAATTTATCTTCATTTTATCAATGTTCTAAAAGGCGCTTAGCGAGAATTCGTGACGGGGGACTAGCGTCTGGGGCTCAAGTAGATTTTTTATTTTAAGCCAATTTTAATATTTTAACTTACATTTATCCAAATAAAACAATAATATATAGCAAAACAATCTATAATAAAGATAATAAAATCATTTGCTTAAAGTTCAAACACATCCATATTGCTGTTAATGTCAAAGTTCAAAAACAAACATGCAATTGTTCAAAGTTCAAACATATTTTTAACGTATTAGTTTTATTTATAAATTTATAAACAAGATTGCTATTAAATAATAAAATTTAAAATTTCAAGAATTTAATTCCATATTATAACTTAAGAAACTAAACATTAATTTAAGAATTATATTGAATTAAACTAAATATTACAAATGTATCATCATTTATATAATTTGAAGTTGGTTCAAGTTCAAAAAATTACAACTATAATAAAATTATCCATTTTGACTTGATATTGTTAACTTCTTGTTATGATTTGATATGCTATAACCTGTTTTATGAATATGGTAAATCATTAAAAAAAAATATATATCAAGATCTGGTTTGGGTAGTTATTAAAATAAAAAAAAATCTCTCCGCATAGACCTCGCCTAGGACCCACTTAATTTCCTGGAGGGATTTTTTTGCCGTCTTGGGCTTAGGTGAGGCGCCTGGGGGGCCTAGCGTCTAGGCGGGGCGCCAAGGGGGGCCTAGCGCCTAGGCGGGGCCTAGACGGGGATTTTTAGAACAGTGCATTTTATCTTAATAATTGGTTGTTTAGTGATGTAGTAAATAATCATTTGTTGGTCAAACAAACTAAGCATACTAATCATAATCAAGAAAGGAAAACAAAAAACAAAAAGAGAGTGAGGGAATAGGTTCCACTCAGCTAGACTAAGATATATAAGAATCATTTGATTATATGATAAAACATGGAACAATTGTCAGGAAAAAATCATATGACAGCCAAACTAGTAAACTATAGAAGTAGTTGAATCATCCCTAGATTGACTGAAATGTAAATCACATTCACGGTCAAGGATAAAGATTTTAAAAAATGAAAATTAAATTGTTCTTATATGTTGAATCAAACCATTGAAACGAACTGCTTTGAGGGTTTATCATATTGTTGTACCCATTCATCATTTTTAGAGTTTCTTCTATTGGAACAGATCTATAAATTATAAAAGTAAAACAATTGAACAGATCTATAGAAGTAAAGCAATTTGACTAAACAACAGAATGTAAGGCTCTCCCCTCCACAGTTTTTATGTGAAATCGATCAACTAAGGTGATTGTTAATAAGTGAGAATGATGGAAGGCAATGCCACGATGGTGCGAGAATAGATTATATAGATAAAAGTAACACAATAAACTGTTAAAACTTAAGAAGGTCAACCAATCTCTAATTTGTAAGATAGTGATCGAACACATAATGCATAAAATGAATGTATACCCGATTCGACTTCATTTCCTCATTCGATCCAATCCCCCGTTATAATTTAGTAAAATGAAAGCATGTAGGATGAGGTTGTTTATTTATCAGTTAATAGGACTTGTTACATGTTAGTAGGTGATTGGTTTGAATGACGAATGTGGACCCATCATGTTTGAATTATAAATTCAATCACCATCTTTACAGGTTGGAATTTATTGTCCTTCCTTTTTAGGATTACTGCGGTAGGTTCTTCGCATTTCTTTGCTCTTCTTTAACTTTCTCCGCTCTACTCATTTTTTATCCAATCATCAGCAAATTATTCACATTAGATACTTGTGAAGGGCTGAGATGTATAGGTTAGTCCCACACATTTACTTCTCCTTAAGAACGTGCATGCAACTGTGTAGGCATGTATGTGTTTAAAATCTGAAATCAGTACAAAAGATATGTTATTTTCTGAACCGTAACTTCTCCCATTGCATGGATGCCAAAGGGATGGTTTTGTTTTTCTATAAATGGGTTAAAATATATTAATTTTACCTTTTTTCATAAGTATATGATCCAAATTTGGTATTGTAACTTTCCAACTATTGAAAATTTTGGTTTGTAAGTTAGATTCATTCAAATTACCTATATATGTAATCCAATCGCCTTCTATATATGCTCTCACTTGGTTTCTTTTATTTCCTATATATTCTGCTTCTACTTGCTTTCAGATCTTTAATTTTATAATTATATATTTAATCAACTTTTTTTCTTGTTTAATGTGCATGATTATGAAGATTCCTCCAGTGCTTCTGTTTCTCAGGCTGAAAAGGAGGAGGCCGATGCCCGCTCAATATATGTCGGTAATGTGAGGTTTTACAACCCTATCTTATTTCATTTTTATTTTGCAGTTATCCTTGAGCAGAATGAAAATCTTGACATCCTGTTTATGGCATGCTTTTGTTCCAACATTTGGAGATTGTTTGGAAGAAGGAAATGTACATAAAAATCCAGATATTAACTTCCTTTAGCAAGCTTAACTGTAATGTTCATTTTGTTGAGTCATTAAACTAGTTTTAGTATGGAGTTTTTTTGGGGTCATTTTGTTTCTTCTTGAGCGAATTTTGGAAGCTTAGGTTCGCAAATTTTATTATGAAATGGAAAGACAAGCCCCTTTAAAGTCAGGTGACTCAGGTTACACTATCTAACAGATACTCCACCTTGAGCATCTGCTTGTATGAAGAATGGTTCGTGAACATAGTTGTCACGACGCTATAGAGAGATGTGGTGGTAGTTGACCACCAGGATGCCTAGGCGATAAGGCTGCCGCCATGGCGTTCGTATGACGATTATTATTTTACTTCAGAAGTATATTGAGTAATAAAATTTTATATACATTAATACCCAAATCATAATAGCTAATATGGATAAAATTATAAACACAATTGAGCTCTTCTAGGTGGACATGAAAATTGGACATAAGTATATTTGAATTTCACTTGTTTGTATTTTTACCCACCATTGGGGGTCAAAATACAAATAAGTGAAATTCAAATACACTCGTGTCTAATTTTCATGTCCACGTCAATGTTCGAAATAGCGGTCGAGGCGTGCGCCTCGAGGCGCTCTCGTAGCGAGGCGGAAGAAGGTTGAGGCGAGGCGTACACCTATTCTGGAATTCCAGCAACTTGCGCCTTTTTTGGTTGAGGCTAACGCCTCGTGGCGGTGCGCCTCAAGGCGTTGCGAGGCCTGCGCCTCGATTTGACTTTAAAAAATCCTAAGTATCTGACTTCACTTACTGATTTGGCTTCATTGGTCTTCGACGACTTCTTCAGTTTTCCTCTGCATGATTGCTTGTGGTCGACTTCTTCTCATGAACGCTCACCTTCTCCGGTGTATCTTCTTTCTTTTCTTCTTCCTCGTAATCGAGCTTCGGATTTATTCTTCTCTTCTTCTTCGACGACTTCTTCTCTTCTTCGACTGCCTTCTTCTTCTATCTTCTTCTTTTCTTTTCTTCTTCTGTCGTTCTTCCTCTCTGTTTTAAGCTTCTTTTTTTCTGTTTGCTAAGTAACAATGTAGTCCTCTGTTAATTTCTGTTGAAAAATTTTAATTTCTGTTAAGGTTTTTTTATCTTATTACCATATATTTGTTATATATTTAACATATATGATATATTAACATATATTTTATATATGTTGTGATTAACATATATTTAACATATATTGTATTCTTATATTTGTTTTTTTTATTACACTTACAGTGAATTAAGATTATGGGTAAGAAAGATCCTGCATGGAAATATGGCACCGTAGCCCCTGGAGTTAATAAAGCTCATTTATACGTGGAATGCAATTTTTGTAAGAAAATTTGCAAAGGAGGGATTACAAGGTTGAAAAATCATCTTGTGGGAAATTATAGTAACGTCGAGGCTTGCAAAAAAGTACCAAGCGAAGTGAAAGGAAGAGCTTGCTTCATATATGAAGAAAAATATGGACTCCAAGGAGGAAAGACAAAGAGATGAAGCTGAAAAAAATACTAAGTGGGTCTTATTATGGTAGTCATCCATCCTTGGGAATGGGAGGTTTAAGTGTGGGCAGTGCCTCCGAGAGGGGAGTTCGAGGACCCATGGACTGATTTGTTGTGGATGTTGATCATTTGGTGATGATGATCTTACTACAAGGCGTCACAAGTATTTTCAAAGGAGGCTCGTAATGCGGTCTGTCTTGATATAGTAGATTCTTCTTTGAAAGCAGGATTCCCTTGATGTTCATTGATAGTCCTTCATTTATAAATATGTGTTGGCCTATTGGGAACTATGGTCGTGCTTTGAAACCCCTACCCCATACGAGGTTAGCTCTTGGATATTCAAGGAGGAAGAAGACTACAAAGACCTTTGTTGAGGAGTAAAAAGACTTGGGCACATCACGGGGTGTCAATCTTGTCGGATGGTTGGAAAGATATTAGGGGAAGACAACTAATAAACTTTCTTGTAAATAACCCCTATGGAACTGTATTTTTGAAATCTGTTGATGCATCTGATGCAATTAAAGATGCTATTTTGATGTTTAAACTATTTGATGAGGTTGTTGAGGAAGTGGGAGAAGACCTTGTCATTCAAGTAGTCACTGACAATGCATCTAATTATAAGGTGGCGGGGAGGATGTTAATTGAGAAGAGGCCACATATGTGGTGGACACCGTGTGCCGCGCATTGCATTGATTTGATGCTTGAGAAGCTTGGAGAGTTGCCTCAACATAAAAATGCTTTGACAAAGGCAAAGAAGGTAATTACTATTATTATTATTTGGTTATAATTTTTTTATTCAATGAATACTTTAATTATTATTATTTTTTGATGAATGTCATTATGTAGGTAAGCAACTTCATATATAATCATGGATGGGTCTTGACATTGATGAGGGCAAACACTAATAAAGACCTTGTTTGGCCAGCCGCCACTAGATTTGCCACTGCTTATTTAACTTTGCAGAGTATGCATAGTTTGAGACAACCTTTGGAGGCTATGTTTACATCTAGGGAGTGGGCAAATTGTGCTTGGGCAAAAAAACCTGAAGGTAAGGAGGCGAGAAAAATCATACCGAGTGATAGGAATTTTTGGGGTAGTGTGGGATATGCAATTAAGACCACAAAACCTCTTGTAGGTGTATTGAGGATGGTAGATTCAGAGAAGGTGCCGGGAATAAGATTTTTATATGGTGCCATGGACAATGCAAAAGAAGAGATTGCAAAAAATCTGGATAATGAGGAGGGGGCCTATAAAGAGATATGGAGCATAATAGATGCTAAGTGGGATAATCAGTTGCATCGGCATTTGCACGCTGTTGCATATTATTTGAATCCTCATTTTCAATATGAAGACGATTTCTATGCAAATGCGGAAGTTAAGGTGAGATTGTACTCTTGTATGGACAAGATTATTCCTAACGTTGTGGAAAGAGAGAAAGCTGATTTGCAAATGGATGCATTCCGATTGAGGCAAGGGTTATTTGGCTACACAAATGCCAAAAACACATGTAAGAAACGTGTTCTCGGTAAGTACCGTTGATTAATGTCTGGTTATGTTTTCATTTTGATTAAACGTGTACCGGTAAGATTGATATATATTTTAATATTGTTCCAGCTGATTGGTGGATCGCATATGGAGATGAAGCTCCGGAATTAAGAAACTTTGCAGTGAAGATTCTGAGTTTAACTTGCTCATCTTCGGGGTGTGAGCGTAATTGGAGTACTTTCAGTCAGGTATTTATTAAATATAAATCATTTATTAAGATTTTATGAGATCTGACATTGTCACTAATGCTAAATTACTTGTAATATAGATACATACAAAGAGAAGGAATCAATTGTCGCATCCGGAAGCTTAACTTCATCGGGCTTACATTATGTATAATAAAAAATTGAAAGATCGGCATATCAAGAAAAAGGCACTAACGGAAGATCTATTGGTTGTTGAAAATGTGCCATCTGATAATGAGTGGATTGCGGGGGGAAATGATGAAAATATCTCGGGACTGACTTCTGGGAATGATGATATGGAGGAGAGTGAAAGGACTCATGGGAATGAGAAGACAGTTGGGGGAGAAGAGACTAATGTGAGGGAAATTACACTTGGAGGGCAAGGGACTCGGCGAACAAGTAGTAAACAAGGAAGTCAAAAGAGAAAGAGAAACACTTTGCCGTCAAAAACTATGTCAAAAGGTTAGTGTCATTACTTAAGTTGCCTTTAAGGTGTTCTTTAAAAAAACATTTGGGTTAAATATATATTCACTTGTTTATTTATAGATAAAGGGAAGGGATTGCAATTGGTTGATGAAGAACTTGAGTTTGAGGATCTTAGCACTGACAATGAGGAGGATGACAAAGCTATTAGATACGATGATGATTCCATGGAGGATCCTCTTAGTGATGATGATGATGGTGATGGGGATGATGATCTAGGATTTGATCCATTATTCAAGCCGCTAGATACAAATGAAACATTACTTACAAAGTGATGGATGATCACTATATAAGTATTATGTTGTTTTGATGTTTTGTAATGATACATTACTGTGACGTTGGTTATTTACGTCTTCTATGACCTTAATTGTAATGATGAATTATTTATGGTTTTATTAGTATTTTTTCATAATTTTTTGAGGACTTTTAGGTCTTTAAATCAAGGCTTCCGCCTCGAGGCTTACGCCTCGCATAGCCCAGAGAAAAACGCCTTGTACCGAGTTTAGCTTTTTCGAACATTGGTCCATGTAGAGTTTTTGAACACAATTATATGAATACTTCACAATTAAAATTCAAAAATAAAATACTTGACGTTTAAAACTAGTAGAACAAGTCAATATGCCGGTAATGTGAGGTTTTACAACCCTATCTTATTTCATTTTTATTTTGCTGTTATCCTTGAACAGAATGAAAATCTTGACATCATGTTTATGGCATGCTTTTGTTCCAACATTTGGAGATTGTTTGGGAGAAGGAAATGTACATAAAAATCCAGATATTAACTTCCTTTAGCAAGCTTAACTGTAATGTTCATTTTGTTGAGTCATTAAACTAGTTTTAGTATGGAGTTTTTTGGGGTCATTTTGTTTCTTCTTGAGCGAGTTTCGGTAGCTTAGGTTCGCAATTTCGTATTATAAAATGGAAAGACAAGCCCGTCAAAGTCAGGTGACTCGGGTTACACTATCTAATAGGATACTCCACCTTGAGCATTTGCTTGTATGAAGAATGGTTCGTGAACATAGTTGTCACGACGCTATGGCGAGATGTGGTGGTAGTTGACCACCAAGATATCTAAGCGATAAAGCGCCCGTCATGGCGTTCGTATGGCGACAAGTCGTTAACAGTGTGCAATTTATACATTATTATTTTACTTCAGAAGTTTATTGAGTAATAAAATTTTATATACATTAATACCCAAATCACAATAGCTAATATTATGCAGTGTTCTAAAAAATCGGCTTGAAGGCGGCTTAAAGCGCTAAGTGAGGACGCGTAATGCGCGATAAGGCCAAATCGGCGAAACAAACACTCCAACCAATTAAGCGGCGCCTAGGCAGGAAAGGCGGGCCTATGCGGAGATTTTTTTTTTAAAATTACTACCAAAATTAGATCTTGATATATTTATTTTTCTAATGATTTACCATATTCTTAATGCAAGTTGTAGCATATAAATCACAGCAAGAAGTGAAAAACATAAAGTCAAAATGGATAATTTTATTATAGTTGTAATTTTTTAAACTTGTACCAACTTCAAATTATATAAATGATGATACATTTGTAATATTTAGTTTAATTCAATATAATTCTTAAATTTATGTTTAGTTTTAAGTTTTAATATTGAATTGAATTCTTAAAATTTTAAATTTTATTATTTAATACCAATTTTGTTTATGAATAAAACGGGTAAAATGTAAAGTAGACCACTGAACTTTAGGGGTTTTTGGGTATTGAGCCCTTTTCTTTTGGTCAACGCAAATTGAGCCCCTTTTTATTAAAAAATTTGGACTTTGAGCCCCAGGCGCCACATGTGCGTTGATCTACCTACGTTGCGCCTATGTGGCAGATCTGACGTGAATATTTTTTATTTTATTTTACAAGTGGACCTGCCTACGTGGCGCCTTTTTGAAATTTTTTCCAAAATTATATAGATGCACAGATTTGAACAAGGAACCTCTAACTTGGAATATTGGTCCAATGACCAACTGAGTTACATGGGTCTTATTGTTATTATTTTGCAAAGATTAATATTTATAACTAAACAATTAAATCCCCAAATTAAAAGACAACATATCCCAAACAGTTCTGATTGTGTTTGTGGAGTCATGGTTGTTATTATTATTATTATTATTATTACTATTATTATTACTACTATTATTACTATTATTACTACTACTATTATTACTATTATTACTATTATTATTACTATTATTATTATTATTATTATTATTACTATTATTATTACTACTACTACTACTATTATTACTACTACTATTATTATTATTATTACTATTATTATTACTACTACTACTACTATTATTATTATTATTATTATTATTACTATTATTATTATTATTATTATTATTATTATTATTATTATTATTACTATTATTATTATTATTAGTACTATTATTATTACTATTATTATTAGTACTATTATTATTATTATTATTACTATTATTCTTATTATTATTATTAGTACTATTATTAGTACTATTATTACTACTACTACTATTATTATTATTATTAGTATTAGTATTAGTATTAGTATTGTTGTTATTATTATTATTATTATTATTATTATTATTATTATTATTATTATTATTATTATCACTGAAGCTAAATAGATTTCAAGAGTACATTTGTAAGATATGAGTTATGTGCAGAATGAGCATTGGGTTGAGTGGTTAACTTTGACAGAAGCAGAACCTGAAACATTTTAACTTCTCGGACCCAATTGACTAGGATAATAATAATAATAATAATAATAATAATAATAATAATAATAATAATAATAATAATAATAATAACCATGACTCCACAAACATAACGCCTCTCTACAATCAGAACTGTTTGGGATATGTTGTCT
This sequence comes from Panax quinquefolius, assembly GCA_020205615.1. Taxonomy (NCBI): domain Eukaryota; kingdom Viridiplantae; phylum Streptophyta; class Magnoliopsida; order Apiales; family Araliaceae; genus Panax; species Panax quinquefolius. The sequence goes on from CM035161.1 coordinate 15,868,471, forward strand.
TTTAATTTGGGGATTTAATTGTTTAGTTATAAATATTGATCTTTGTAAAATAATAACAATAAGACACATGTAGCTCAGTTGGTCATTGGACCAATATTCCAAGTTAGAGGTTCCGTGTTCAAATCTTTGCATCTACATAATTTTTGGAAAAAATTTCAAAAAGGCACCACGTAGGTAGGTCCACTTGTAAAATAAAATAAAAAATATCCATGTTAGATCTGCCACATAGGCGCCACGTAGGCAGGTCAACGCACATGTAGCGCCTGGGGCTCAAAGTCCAAATTTTTTAATAAAAAGGGGCTCAATTTGCGTTGACCAAAAGAAAATGGCTCAATACCCAAAAACCCCTAAAGTTCAGTGGTCTACTTTGCATTTTACCCTGAATAAAACTAATACGTTATGGTATTTGTCATTTTCTTTAAGTCAGTTCTAAAAATTACACAAATAAAAATATTTTCATAATTAATAATATCAAATGTCTCATTCAATAAACTTCACACTAATTTTTAAAAATAACATTTATTTAAATTTTTGAGAGAGAAGTACGTATATAATTATATATATGAAGATATCAAGATATTACTTACTAGTAACACTAATTCAGTGTTCTAAAAATCGGCCTAGGCGGGGGCCTGGCGCCGCGCCTAAGGCCAAATCGGTGAAAAAAGCGCTCCGGCCAATTAGACGGTGCCTAGGCGGGAAGGCGGGGCCTAGGTGGGAAAGGCGGGGCCTAGGCGGAGATTTTTTTTAAATTACTATCAAAATCAGATCTTGATATATTATTTTTCTAATGATTTATCATATTCTTAATGCAAGTTGTAGAATATCAAATTAAAACAAGAAGTGAACAAGATCAAGTCAAAATGAATAATTTTATTATAGTTATAATTTTTTGAACTTGTACTAACTTGAAATTATATAAATGATGATACATTTGTAATATTTAGTTTAATTGAATATAATTCTTAAATTTATGTTTAGTTTCGTAAGTTTTAATATTGAATTGAATTCTTAAAATTTAAAATTTTATTATTTAATACCTATTTTGTTTATGAATAAAACTAATACGTTAAAGATATGTTAGTCATACTTAGGTGGTGTTTGATAAAACTGAGTGTTAAGATCTGAACAGTTTAGTCATCTAAATAATTTAGAGCCTCTGTCCAGAATTGTGTCTGAATGAAAAAATGTTGTTAGATAACTAATTTTTTTTAAAATGTCTGAATAACAGTATTTTATCATTTTAACCCTCTGAACAGTTTAAGCAAAACCTGTTTGATAATCAGAAAGATCTGAATAGTATTTTAAATACATATTTATAATATTTTGACCACAATATGATAAAATAAAATGTATCATGTCCAATGAAAACATCAACATAGCATAATAATTCAACCATACAAATTAAATTAACTTCAAGCAGTTGTTAAGAGTTGAAGTGCAATTTATTCACATAGATTAACCGGTTCATCTTGTCCCTCTTCTTCATTTCCTTCATTTTACTCTGCTTTAAATCAGAATCCACTTCAAATTTCACTTTGGAACCATAAATTCTTTATTACTATAATTGTTCACTTTATTATTTTGTACATGATTACAGGTCACAACATATATTATATTATATTCATATATATGAGGCTTAGTTATATCACAAAGATCATGAGATGATCATAATAGTAAAAGAAGACCTTATGCACCTTTTAAACTTCTCCATGTGCAAACCTCTGTAGATTCAAGTAACGAAGAGATAACTTATATTTAAAGATTCATACACTTTCTCTAAACTAAATTGAAGAACAAATTTGAAGAACATTAATTCACATTCACTTCCTTTGTTTGGATAAATACTCTGAATCTACAGGGGAAAAGAAAATTCTGTTTTATGAACAATAATTGATTGTTTTGTTTTCAGTTGGGAAGAAGCAAATTCTTTCCCTTGTGATCACGCCTTTGTGATCATGCCTTGAATTTGATCTCTTCGTTGAAACCGAAGAATTCCCCATTTGGGATTCACAATTTTCTTCACATAAATCCTGTTCTTCATCACTAATGTTAAGAATATCAGCAATCAAAAGATTCCCTTGACAAGAAAAAGAGCCCAGAGAAAATGATCTTGATCTAATTTCTTGCTCATTTTCTTGATTAATCATCATGCTGCTACTTATTTCTTCAGAATATCCCACAACATGATCAAAAATTTGTTCTTGATCATCTATAACTAAAACCAAATCGCTCTGCCTTGTCATTTCAAGGGAGGACACATTAAGTGTGGTTGAAAATGAAGGACTAGTTTGTACTGGCAATAGATTGAGGATAGATACAACATTTGAACGACACAACGGGCAATTCGAATGAGATCTTAGCCAAGTATCAATACAAGGCAAAAAGCATGGCTGCATTTAGGCAACAATCTCAAGCTCTCATTTTCTTCAAATTCACTTAAACAAACAGCACAATCTGTCCCTTCAATTATTAGGCCATCCCCTTTTTTATACTTGAATACCGCAATATATTTTATAAGCGATTCGTCTAATCCATTCAAAACAACTTCTTGTTGCTATTGGTTTGATTGATCTTGAGTTGCTTGATTTTGATTCACCCTTGGAGCCTAAGAAAATAACTCCCTTGTACCCTTTGAAATGTGCAATTCAAGCTCTCCGTAAACAATCTTGCAGTCTTATAAAGCGGTGCATAGACCGGATCTCCATTAAATGTGACAGTGGAGGCCTCAGTGCCGGAAGAACTAAGGGTGACATTGGCCTCGGTGGTTGAGTCACAAACCCATCTCCTACCATCCACATTAACAGTAGTATTTGTACCACAATTTAACAGAAAAGAATTTGTTTGAGCTTCTCAAGTTCTTACATACAAAGAAACTATCACCAAAAGATTAATGCCCAATACTCCTATGCCATTAATCTTCATCATTCACCACTTGGCTTTCAGTTTTCTCTCACCTCCTATACTTGTAAGACTAGTTCAGCTTAAAATGAAACAACAAACTACTATTGTAAAACACAGTACCAAAGCTTAAAACCCTAATCTTGAATCACATTCCCGACTTTCTTTCATCCAAATATAAATATCACAGTTTTCCTCTAGCATTAATTTGAAAAATACCCACATAGAAATTCTAGCATAAACATAAAGTTACCTCCATTCAATGGTGATTCTAGAGAATGGAGTGAAATTCAAAACCCACCAACAAATTATCTTCAATCAGCAAACCCAATCACAAGCAGATCTGAACCAAAATGAATGACAATAAAAAGGTTGATAAACATATCCCTGACCCATTCAATCTCTGCCTGCTCCGAACCCATTGGGTGACGAGGAAAACAAACCATAATTGGCGAAATCAAACCCTAATTGAAAGGAAAAAAGTAATACTTAAAGAAGAATGTGAACTGGTATTCACGCCTAAATCAAGGATTGTTCAGCAATGAAGAAGAAGAAGAGCAGCAGCGAAGCTAGTATTGAAGAGGTTAGTTTTGTCCCAAAAAAATATTTCGTCGCTCAGACATGCCTCTGGATACTATAGAATTATTTTTGTGTCTAATCTATTAAGAGCCATTAAGAGTTAAAAAAAAATTTGTCAAACAAAATTTGCCTCTGACCGGATAAGAGGCAAATCCATCCAGAGCCATTAAGAGGTAATCAAACAGAACCTTAGTATATGATATTTGTCATTTTCTTTAAGTCCTCAATTTTGAAAATTACACAAATTAAAATACTTTCATAATTAATAATATCAAATGTCTCATTCAATAAACTTCACACTAATGTTTAAAAATAACATTTATTTAAATTTTTGAGAGAGAAGTACGTATATAATTATATATATATATATATGAAGATATCAAGATACTATTTGCTAGTTATTACTTACTAGTAATACTAATTCTATAATTTAATTATTTCAAGCAATGGATATATATGTTACTACTTAAGTGCAATTACTACTAATTCTATAATTTAATTATTATCTTCATTATAGATTATTTTGCTTTATATTTTTGTTTTGTTAGAATAATGTAAGATAAAATATTAAAATTGTCTTAAAATAAAAAAATCCCGCCTAGGCCCTCAAGCGCTAGGTTCCCCTGGCCGCGCCCGCCTCCCATTTAGCGCCTTTTAGAACATTGCACTAATTCTATAATTTAGTTATTTCAAGCAATGGATATATATCTTACTACTTTAGTGCAATCATTACTAATTCTATAATTTAATCATTATCTTTATTATAGATTATTTTGTTTTATATTATTGTTTTGTTAGAATAATGTAAGATAAAATATTAAAATTGTCTTAAAATAAAAAAATACTGCCTAGGCCCTCCAAGCGCTAGGCCTCCCTGGCCGCTCGCCTCCCGCCTAGCGCCTTTTAGAACATTGATACTGTAGAATAAAATTATAAACACAATTATATGAATACTTCACAATCAAAATTCAAAAATAAAACACTGGACATTAAAAACTAGTAGAACAAGTCAATAACACCACATAGAAAATAAAGAATGATGGTTTTTCCATCACTCATTACAAGTATAATAAGTAATAAAATTACACGACATAACAAATTCATGGATTATGGTGAGTCATGGGTAAAAAATGACTTAATCACTTAACTTGTGCCAGTTACCAAGGCGTGAGCTTCGACGTCTAAGGCGTCGTCTTGCCCTTCTCCAGCGCTAGGACGCCTAAGGGTCGCATAGGCGACTCCTTGGTGATGTCATGACAACTATGTTCGTGAAACGTAGATACGGCGAGGAGTAATGGTGTTAAAGTCTCATTTAAGATGTTTAAGCTCTTTGAATCTGGTATAAAGTTCTCATACCATCATTGTTCACACCATGATCTTCTATAGTATCATCACTTCTCCCAGAACAAAAAAAAGGTAAAAATAAAGGGAAAGAGAAGAAGATAGAAAAAGAAAGAGCCAAATTCACGATATTGGTTGCTTTCCATGATTATTTTTATTGGATATTAGAGCACATAATTTTTCACATTTGAAAAGAGGGTAAATAAAGAAGATCAAGAAAAACATCAAGTTGCATTGTTGAATTCCTAAGGCTGTCTTTTCATCTGCGACTTTGGATGGAAATAGTTGCTGATTTACTGTGCTAAATTGTTGGCGTTTTCCAGACCAACAATGCAGCACTTAAAACATGATTGAATGCATGGTGGTCTCTTTCAGAAAAATGTTTCTTGAACAACTTTCTTCTTCAATTTCTAGTTAATATAGTCATTGCAATATCAAGGATAGGTTATATTACACATTCCTTGATGAGGACTTTGAAGAAAGTAAGGACTTTATCATATTTCATAGCATTTGAATGATATCAGAAGATGGCCTACCACTTCGTTAAATGATTTCGATTTGGATGATACAGTTTACATTGGACTGGTGTGCAAAGCTCAACAGGGTTAAATCAAAATCTCTGCAACATCCAAAATTGATGGTTATAAAGTATTTTGATTCAAAAGCACCCGTCAATAGTTTAAACTACTAGAATATTTTCCCTCAGCTCAAATATGCATCAACTAAGGGTTAAATGTATAGTTTGTTTCTTTTAGTATTGCTCTAATATATGATAAGAGATGGTGAGATACACATTACTTAGATTCTTTTACCCTGTAATCCATAGTAGTCATAACTTTTGTGATAGCTTCCTACTTTCTTTTTGAGACAGATGGAAATGTGTCTTGTACACATTGAAATCAGTCAGGTAGACATATACTATACGGCTCAACTGTAGATCAGTGGTCATTCAAATACGAGTTCTACAATGATATAATCTGTAATCCATTGTAGTGGAATTTAGTTCTTTCATCATAATCTTTTTGGTAGCTTTCGTACATAATTTGACACAGATGAAAATGTATTGTACTCCATCATATGTGAAAGGTCAATAATATTTATGCTTTTTTGAATTTTTAGTAATTAATTAACAGTTTTAGTAATTAGCATGCAACATAATAAAAATTCAATCACAATGCACAAAGATTTATCTGGTTCACAACATACACCCCTTGGTATGTTGCTACGTCCAGTCTCAAGTCCCTACTTGGAACTTGAGATCTTATTACTATCAGTAATAAAAACTCCTTCAATAGGCGGAGAAGCCTTTACAAAGTTTTATAGACAAACTTCCACTTATTCAACTATTCTATCTTGGACAACAAGCTCCCCGCTCCTTCCTCAAGTCTAGTTGTACCACCTTTTGAGTTCAGTCTATTCTATGATCTGATCTTGAAATAACAATCTCTTCCTCACCTCACAAGTACACTAGAGACCTAACTTCCTGCTAACCTCTCTAAGACTTTGGTCTTGGTCGAAGAATTACTTGTCTTTCTCACATGTACATAAAATAAACTAACTCTAACCCTTTCTCTATTTACAAATAAGTTTACAACAATGTGCTTCTTCAATAAGCTGATAAGAGTTAAGTACAGATTAATGTTTCTCAAATAAGCAGATAGAAAAATAAGAACAAATATATCTGTATAAAAGTTTAAGGACTTTTATATTCAACAATGTGCTTCTTTAAAGCAGATACAGATTTTGTTTAGATCCACTGATGATTCTGATTAAGCAAATATATAATTTTAAGGCACTGTATAAAGAATTAGCAATTCTTTAAAATAAAGAGTGTTTTTCTAATCCATAGAATTGTTTCTTAAATAGTCTTTAACAAGTATTATGTGAATTATTTTTATGTATCAATACTTGTATAAAAGAATAAATCAAAGCAAACAATATTTATCAAGTATAATATTTAAATCAGTTAAGCACAAATTAATATAACAAATATTACTGTTTAACTCAAATAATATATAAGAATATTTTATCTATTATGTGAACTTTTATAGATAATGTCACTTAGTACTATGAGGAATCGTATGGTTCGAATTCCTCTTGGTAGATGTGTATCTCCGTAGCCTTGTGGCGTCTAAGTACGACAAAATTTATAATTTTCACAATTGATATTTATATAAATATTTTCAATAGATCACTACGATTCTCAAATCCAGTTCGGATGACTACTCTTTTTGGAGTAGTATCTCAGTGTCGTTTTGAGCTATCAAGTGTCGTATCTATTTTACGATATTTATATAAATAATATCGATAAAAGGTTACTCAAGACTATAAGGAACCGTACAGTTCGAATTCTTCTCCGTAGAGGTGTATCTCCGTAGCCTTGCGGAGCCCAAGTATCCTTTTATTTGACAAATAGATGAAATATAGATATATAAAATTGTGTAGAACAATGTGTATTTGTATATCTATGGATTGTATATCTATGGATATAATTCAAGTAAGAAATAATTCAACAGAAATTAAACTTATATCAATACTTGGACCAATTTTTCTCTTCAAAAATCAAAACTTTTGTAAGAAGAGATATAAAGCTTTTAGAGAGAATGTAGGCAAGGAGAGTATGCTTTGCTTTTCACTGAATTGATAAAAACCAAATGAATGAAATACTCCCTATTTATAGAATTTTTGAAGTTGGGGCAAAAATATAATTTTGAAAATCTGATTTTTGAATGCATGGTTTGGATGAAGTATTTTTGAAATGCACGGTCCGGATTTTTTACGCGTAAGAACTTAAAAATTCGCCCGGGCCAAATTCCTTTTACATGTCATTTATTTTTCATTTTGACCACATGTCCAAACACAATGCCAGCACACACACAGTTTGCTTTAATCCCAAAAAGAGTGTCACTTGCGCACACTCGGTTTTTGAAGCCAGCACATGCATGCATTGAATATATAGTTTAAAGTATATGCATTTAAGCCTTATATATACATATCCGGTTTATATATACATATTATATTATATAAATTTGTATATGTATGATTGTATATATATATTTAGTACACGGTTTGTAATATTTTGTTTATGCATATATCCAGTTTTCTATATATAAATATAATAAGTATATTTGCTACATATTTTAGTATTTATGAAGTACGCATGCATAAATAAAACATTTTGCCCAACTTTGGTTTTGAAAAAGAAATAGGATCTCCTTGCCTTTAATTTTATATGAATTAATTTATTTCACGCTTGACAGGTCAATAAAATTAATTCAGGTAAAATCAGAAAATAAAATAGTAAGGAAAAATAATTAAATAATTTAAATATTTAATTAAAACATAATTGTTATCATCAAAATATATTTAAATAAAATTATACCTATCAATTTGGATGCAACCCTTCTAAAATTCCTAACAGTAATATATTCTGGAAGGATCAGTGGCCTTGCAAATCCAGTTGTATATTATCATATAAATCTGTACATCTTTTTTGTTTTTGGGATGTCCAATGAATTCCCTCTCTCTGTCTCTCCCCTCACTACATAGAGTGATAAATATATTTCTACTAATAAACTTAAAGATCATTTATATTCGAGAAAAAATATTTGTTCGTTTCACTAAAGAGGCGTGCACGAATTTACTCGTGTTCTTGAAAGTTTGAGATAATAAAATAAACATTTCTGACCTTTCACCAAAAAGTAAAATAAATAACTTAATAAGATACAGCTAATAAACTATATAATTATTATTCCCCCCTCCCCCCCTTTTTTGAATATTTTGGATATCAATGCTCACTTCAATCAAGAAATATGCTCCAGATGTAGTTTGGACAAGCTACCTTAAAAAATCTAGCTGGTGAACAATCATTACAGTTTCTCAACTTTTAGTATTTTGGTCTGCAGACTATGAGTAAAAATCATTTGGTTTTATTTGATCTACTTCAGTTTGGAAGTGTTGTTTGTTATATATTACCTAGGTGTTGATGTTTCACATCGGTTGCTGTGCTTGTATTGTAAATTTTTCGGGAATTAAAAAAATCATTTTTTGTGCTTTATTCTGTGTTAAATTTCAGGTAGATTATGCATGTACACCTGAGGAGGTTCAGCAGCATTTCCAGTCATGTGGAACGGTTAACAGAGTAACAATTTTAACAGACAAGTTTGGTCAACCAAAAGGTTTTGCTTATGTGGAGTTTGTTGAACTTGATGCCATCCAGAACGCTCTCCTCTTAAACGAGTCAGAGTTGCACGGTCGTCAGTTAAAGGTTCCTTTTGACTTGAACTGGTTGAAGACTTGAAGCTGATAACTTTGAAATATCTCTTGTTCTTCTTATTATTTCATTGTGGTTGTTGAATTTGTTTTTGTGCAGGTAGCTGCTAAGCGAACAAATGTTCCCGGGCTGAAGCAATTTCGAGGAAGGCGTCCCAACCCATACTTTGGATTTCGATCCCGAAGGCCTTACATGCCTGGTCCACCAGTCTTTCCTCCTTATGGTTATGGGTAAGTGTTGTATGATTGTTTGTGTTGTTTGCGAAAAATATGTGTTTAATATAGCAAATGAACAGCCACATGCACTTGTCACAAGTGCATGGGATCAAACAAAAGATGGGATTTCATTTAGCTGATTGAATGCATAACACATAACATGAAAGCTCGACGTTTGGAGAAGATATATTTTTGGTGAGTTGAGAGTTGAAACTCCATAAAAGGAACCTTTTTGATAATTAAAAAAGGTTGTATAATAATGATGCAGGCAGTTCATAAATTAAAGTAGAAGTTCAAAGGGATTCTGATTTATTATAGTGTATAGCTTTTTTCAATAGCCTTCTCATGAGTTTTGACTTTTGAGATAAATTCTTAGAGATTAAAACTATAATAGACTGAGGTTCTTTATTTTGAGGAACTAGGGAAGAAGTTTTCAATTTTATTAGATAAAGGACTTGGTTGATAGTTGATATTAGAAAAAAAGAATTAAAAAATAATAAAATAGACTCGGTCGTTACCTGTTTACCTAGGTTAATTTTTTTAGTTCATCTGAGCTATTAGCTACAATGCTGTGATGTGATTTTAACAAAAAACACAGCTATTATTAAATATTTTGAACCAATTAATGAAGAATATGATTGTGAATTTGTGAATATGGTTCTGTTCTGCAAGGTTGTTTTGATCCATTTGAAATTCCTCCAAGATTTTATTTCTTGTTCCAAAACTTTATACTGTAGTAGAGTTAAAAGAATGGCCAATAGCCAGGGGACAAGGGTATAATAAATATAAATCAGAAGGAATATGTATGAACCAATAGTACTTGATTACTATATTAAAACTGTCCATCAGTAAAAATTGTTAGCAAAAAGACAACAACCAAGACTTGGGGGGATGTTTGATAAAAACTGAATGAATCTGAATCTGAATGAGCTGAATCTGAATGAAAAAAATTGTTTGATAATTGACATGTCTGAAACATATGAATAATAGTCTTTTACTATTTTATCCTTCCAAAATACAAGATCGTTATTAAATTTTTGAAAGTCAATTTTAGACATTTTAAAATTAAAAAATATATTTGTTTTTTAAATATAATAATAAAATTATACAAAGTACATTAGTATAAAATATAATAATACCCTCTCACAAAAACATAATATCATTATTAAATTTTGAAAGTTAATGTTAGATATTTTAAAACTTAAAATTGGTATAAGTTCATTTAATTTTAGTAAATACAAAATACTAATAATCATGAAATTTATTGTTTTATAATTGTGAATAAATCATTTTGCAAATTAATTTTTAGAAATTTAATAATTATTATTTTATATTATAACAAGAGAGTGCAAAAATTGATAACATAATATTTATATATATTATGACATATGATGAATACTATATATCACCCAGAACCCAAAAAAGAGAGACGCAATTTATGGAATGTATTAGATGTTTAATTTTGGTGCAACATAAAGCAATATGGGTATGCACGTAAAAAATCCATTCAGCTACCCTGCTTAGCGAATCAGCCAGCCTTATGAAGCTTATTCGGTCAGCACTATTAAGAGCTATTCATATTTTTAATTTTACAAAACAAACAAGCTTAATGACATTTCTTATTTGGTCAGAAGCATTCAGTCCTGTTCAGAAGCTATCAAACACCCCCTTACTCTTTTCTGTAGAAATCCGGCGACTCTAATATTACCAAGGACCAAGTGTTGGGTGTTTTAGGCGAAAGAACTCAAGGTCCTTGTATAACGCTGTGCACTCTGCTTCCTGTACAACTTTTTAGGAGTGCAATATGAATCTTTTGGTCCAATGTCCTTTCATGAGTTTATCTTCATTTCTCTTTATGTTTGTGATTTTATTTTCTGTCATCCACCAGCTTCAACTTTTGCTTGCATTTTTCTAATCTTGTTGATAGAAGTATTGTTTCTGTAGCAGTCTAGCATGTTTATGGTTGAATTACTTGCTAAAATGTCTGCCCTATATTTTTTTTTCCTCTTTTGCAGACGGGTTCCAAGGGCAAGGAGGCCAATGCGTTACAGACCATACTGATGATGGATTGTCAATGATCTTCTTTGGACCAGTGGCATTATATGGTGAAAGAAGCAATTAACACGGTGGTTATGCAGTTAAATATATATAGGGTCATTTCTCTAAAGGTTTGTGACATCATTTGCTTGCCAAGAGGGCTTGCTTTGTACCATGAGTTGCATGCCAGAAAGGTGTGCTCTTTTTATTTTACCCGTAATCTCTTTCGACCCTGAACATTCTGTAGCTTGCAGGGGCATTGGACTTTGACTATTTGTTAATGGTCAAAAATATAATTTGAACGTCTAAAGGATTGGAAGTTAAAAGTCTTTTTTGGGAGTTTGAGTGCTTGTGAAGTTAAGATGCTTTTATGTAAATCACTAAATTGTGATGGGTTAATAGTTCTGAATTGTTGGATGTCATTATTTTTGGAAAAGTCCAAAAATGGTATTCTTTCAGTTGGTTAGACACAACAGCATACTACAATTTTGTCGAACTGTGGTAGGCTCAGGCTGAGAAGGATACATCTATTTCCTTTTCGGAATGCAGGATTTGAGCCACGGAGATTTGTCAAGTTTCATCATTCATGTAATCTTACATACTACTGTCATGGGACTTGGTCAGAGATGATTGAACAAGATATTCATGGGATCTAACATTGTGTATTATCAACATTGAGATTTATTGTCTTCAAACTATAGTAGACTTGTAGTTTTGAAAATGTATACATCTGATTTTTAAAAATCAAAATTTATTTTATATTCTGGAGCGGAGAGTAGTATTTGGTACATGCACGTGCAACTAATGAAGAAAATACTCTGCATATTCAAGGTCACTTTGTCTTCTACTTTTTTGTCCCAAAATAAATAAAATCTACTCAACTTCACAATAAAGGAATATGCTCGATATATAATGCAAGCTAGAGGCAGGATATTAGACCAGGGAAATGATATACATATCCATAAATATTTGACCAAGTTAAATTAATTATGTTTGATAGAGCAAAAGGAAGTTTGAGAAATTTAGGGAAGAAAGTGATGGAAAGAAAAATCAGTCGAAATAGAAAAAAAAAATAATTGGAACGATGGAAGTATTATAGTTGTAGAGTGACTCAAGAGGTAATGGTACTGGCCACTCGGCTGTTTCATACATCGCCTTTGAATTTTGATGTCTATACTATATCACGACATTCCCAAAGAATAGCAAGTAATAACTATTCGAAACTTATTATAAAAGAAAAACTGTTTCAACATCAAAAATAAGAAAAATTAAAGCAAATATATAATAACGGATTCAAAATTGTAACCAAGCATTGTCCATTGGTTTTATACCCGATTCATAACTAGTGACAAGTGCTAGATGGATTTTAACTAATTTTTTTATTAAAATTAAATAAAGAAAATTTGAACTAATCATAATAATGTTTACAAATTGCAATAAATATTCATAATCTAAACTAAAAAAGAAATTTTAAATAAAAAATATTTAGATACAATTTAGAAGAAAGAAGTAGAATGAATATACGTTTGTATGTACTTGAAATTAGAATATGAATGAATATTTTTTTGTCCCCTCCAAGTTTAACTCTTTCATTTATTTGTCCTCTTAAATTTATGCACTTACATATTTGTCCCTGCTCCTATACCTATAAAAAAATTGAAAGAGAGGCAATGTCTATGTCTTGTCACAGAGAGTTTCTACGACCTTTTGCTAAAAAATATCATATCAAGTAAAAGCGTAAACATGAACGTACTCCTATAAACGTGGAAAATATACCGAATTAGTCGATTTAGATACATAGACATTATTGATACTATATATTTTGGGAAGTTTTCTTTTCATGATTTAGATGCATAATATGGTTATATTTTATGCCTTTTTATGAATTACGTACATGCGCGATTGAAATTATTGAAGGTGCAGAAAATTCAGAAAGGATGCATGCTAGGAGTCCTTGTTGAGGCAACTAATTAATTAATCGAAAGAGATCGAGGTAGCTAGGAAAAAGAAAAGGAAATCAAGATCAATGCAACTTGAGAAATAAAGAGGAGCTAGAAAGTAACATGCATAAAACAATTTTTTATTATTATTATTATCATACAAAAAATCTGAAGCCTCAACCAGCTCTGCAAAATTAAATTAGTTGCTATATATATATATATATTTCTCTCTATTAATACCGGCCCATATATAAAGGCAGGCAGGCATGCATCTTTAAAAATTGAATAAAATAAAACCTTATTATATATATAAAGCTAGCTAGGCCTGGACTGATCGGACCAAATTACATATATAATCGATACAAGTCAAGCCCTGAATAGAACAAAATCTTATTAATTATTGTGGCGGATATGGACCTTAAGTCTTAACCAACTAACTAACTAAATTTATTTAGATGGAAATAGGCGGAAGAAGCCACTTAGAACCCTGTATGTAGGAAAGGCTAAGGAAGGGCTTATAGCTTCTACTTCCGTTAGCTTCTTTACATATGGTACCCGACCCGTTATTATTGAATTCTCCAAAGAACGCAGTCCTGCATGCATCATCATCATCATCATTTACGTACAATTTTTGATCAAGTTTATAATTTACTATATATGAAAATGTTACCAATTTATGTAACTACCCGGCTGGCCACTTTGATTACTTAATTATTATATGTAAAAGAATTTCATATCATTATATATGTGTATATATATGTATTTGGAAAAGAGAAAAAGGAAAAGATGAAAAATTATAGTGAAATAATAATAATAATAAAATGAATGATATTTCCAATGTTAAAAATATTGTTGTTTTTAATGTAAAGAATGCATTACACAGTTGTTCATGTGTACTGCATGCATGTTGTTGTGCATTGCATTGAAAATGGTATTTGATATTATGATATATATATATATATATATGGTTCCATCCACAGCAGTAACCGATTGCTTTTTTTTTTTGGCCTTTTTGAAGTGGATAGAACCCCTATATATATATATATATATATATATATATAGAGGTAGATAGAGGGAGGAGGAGGGAGGGAGGGAGGGAGGAGAATATACATACTTTTCGAATTCAGTTTTACCGGCGTTGGACCAGCCGGCAGGGTCGATGATATCACCGATGTCAGAGTAGGCGAAAACGACGGTGGGATGAGACCTCCAAGTTCTACCCAAGAAAGATTTTGTGCCGGTGCTTGTCACCGTGCACTGCACAAACGAATATCCCACGTCGTTAGTGGGATTATCCCTTGCATGCGCCGTTATCACATTTGGTATTGTTGAACCAGGCACTACATGAGCTTCCGTATTCTGCGTGCAATAGTAATTCATTAATGGATTATTAATTAATTAATTGTTTTATTAACTAACTAGTGAAGCATGCAAGGAGATATATGTGCATGTGCATGTGCATTAGGAGGAGTACGTATATGAAATATATATTACCAAATAGATAGATTTGGCATTGCCAAAAATAAAATCAACAGTGCCCTCAAAGTAGCAGTCCTTGTAGAAATGAAATCCCTTGTCATCGCATAAGGTGTCTTGAAATCCATAGGCTTTGACGTTATAGTACGCTCCCTTGTCCCCAGTCGTCCTCAATGCCACTGCTTGCGCTAATGGCCTCCCATCCGGCCTGGGTGACGTATTCTGATCATTCATCAATCATATATACATAAATTAACAAATTAATTTATCTAGCTAGCTAGCTCGATCTGATCTCATAAATTTTGAACTACTTATTAATTAAAAACACATACAATAACGTTGAAGTTTACACCCATGAAGTAATCCGATTCCACAGCTAGCGTTGCACTCTCTACCGTACCATATTTGGCTGCATCCCCACCAAAAATAATGTTTGGGACATTCTTAGGATCTCCATAGAATGTAATAAACGGCTTCCCACGATCTACTTTGATTTTTTCTGTATAATTTCCCCCTCCAATATGAACAACCACGCGCTCCGCGTTCTTATCAGGAATGCTATTGAGAGCATCGGTGATGGTCTTGAACTCGCCGCTCCCATCGGCATTAACCTTAATGATCTTTGGAGGTTTGGACTCCGCCGCGACCAAGGCCGGGTCCAGGTCCTTTCGGCCACTGACTGCCTGGACATTGCTGCTAAACCATGAGCTCACTTGGGATTTGTCGGAAGGGATTGGAACCGTGTCGTCACAAATTACACGAGGAACAAAGAGGAGGATTGTCACTAGAATCGCCTCAAAGGCCAAGAAAGAAACCTATTTTTCTAGCCGTGTTTAATTAATTAATTATTATTATATGTATGTGAATGATTTTATGAATGGAAAATTTATGTAGTTTATATAGGATATTTGATGAAGTATAGAGGAAAAAAATGTGTGATTTGGAGATATTATTGGCCATTCTCTCGTGGAGAAATGGTTTACTATCTTAGATATTCCTAATCCTATCCCCTAGGCCTAGGTAGGTACGTAAAAAGTTGTAAATATTCGGATGAGTAGTTAATTGGAGTTTTTGAATCGATATGCCAAGTGTAAGGCCAGAAATTGATTAACTGACCCTGTAAATGAGGATTGTTTACAGTTGTTTAGTATATGTAGGGTGTATGTATATTGCATGCCCATATAAAATTAATGCCCTCCAGGAAAGAAGGAATAACAAATTATATATATATATATATATATATATATATATATATATATACGTGTGTGTGTGTGTGTGTGTGTGTGGGAGTGTGTGTGTGTGTGTGTGTTGCTAGTCTCGGATGGTACAGTGAGTCAATTAGGCATGTAGGGACGAGGGCATGAGGGAAAGATGTTATTTTGGACTTTTAATATGTTATGGTTGACTATTAATTTGTTCCTCATATCTTTACTCCTTAGTATACTTACAGATTTACTAAGAACAATGAATTAACCATGCATTAAAATCAACCCACTCAAAATATATATATATATATATATATATATATATATATATATATATATGACTGATTATTGCAACAATTCTACCCATTATACTCCCATATACAGCTCAAGCCAATGGATGACAACAGAGAACCATGTTCTAGAGGCATAGATCACACGGATGACTAGAGAAGGCTCTTAAGGTAAAAGGCAGCAAAGCTTTTAATTAAGAATACTCTCAACTCCAATATACCATTACACTAATGGAATCCCAGAACCATGGTTAAATAACTAGTCCGTTAGTTATTCTAACGGACATGGAGTTTGGTTTTTAAATTTTAGTTCTTGATAATTATAATGAAAGATAGAGATGATATTTGTAAATTTTTTATGACAAATATATGTTATGAATTATTTGTGCTCATATATATATATATATATATATATCTGTACAGTATTATCTGATTATCAAAACATGATGAGCTCATGACAGTTTGGCTCACTCGTCATTGCATATAATAATAATATAATGCGAGGTGAAACCGTCATTATAACCCAAAAATCGTCATATGGTATTGTATCTTCTGAGTTATATATATATATATTTTTTATATATATATATATATATATATATCCTGCAATTGTTTCTGATAATCCCTTGCATAATTGACCATCATATATTTTCATCAACAGAACTCTTTATATAGTAAAATTAACATATATAGCAGTATATATATTCTTCTTTCTGTCCGAAATTAGAGTGTCGTTATTAATTCTTTTAGTCCAACTGAATTTCATTTATTATCTTAAAATAGACCAAAAAGTTTCATTAATTAACAAATCAATTTTGATAATTAATTTCTCAAGATTTACAAAAAGATCACCCAAAATTCCCCAAGGCAAATTGACAGGGTTAATTAACAACTAGATCTCCATAATTAAGTAAGGCCACAAAGCTTTGGATTAATTCAATGTCCTAATCAGCGCTCCCCTGAGTCAACAATAGCATTAGTATGTGGGTGCTGGGTGCACCTAATCGTCACAATGTAAAACTAATTAAATCCCCATTAACAAAATATGAAACTTTTTTAATTTTAAAAAATGAACCACAATTTTTAAAGTTCGTCAAAACATTAAAACTTAATTTTGAAATTTTAAAAAGTTACATAATCAAAATTATTTTTAGGGCCAGCCTAATGTAACACAACTTAATATATATATATATATATATATATATATATAAAACTGATCAGGTCCGGACTTCCGGATGGGAGAAAATCCGGACCCAATTATATTTTTTTTTGTTTTTTTTTTAAAACAACTAAAAAAAATTAATATTTTATGAAACTGAAATTTTACCATAATATAATATTTTAGGCGTGATTTGGATACTATATAAAAAAATATATAATTGCATTATACACATTTTATTATAATGATCCAAATCACATCCATATTGTATATAAAAATTTCAGTTTCATATTTTTTTTTAAAAAATTTAGTTGTTTTAAAAAAAAAAAAAAAAAAAAAGTCGCATTTTAAGAAAATACGGAAGTCGATATATATATATATATATATATATATATATATATAAAAGAGTATATATTATAGATTAGATTGTACGTAAAAGAACTTTCTTCAAAAAAGTATAACTGTACGTACGTTGAATACATATATAATACATAGATGGGCTATATATATATAAAAAACAAAATTAGAAAAATAAATAACTAAATTCAACTATATCTTCCATGAATTTATACATGCCACATGTCCAGACCATCCAAATGTCGAAGTCTCATTGGTCGGCAAACTCTTAAACCTCTTCCAATCATGAATAACAGCCATGAGATCAGCCACCTTAGCACTAATTCTCCTACAACAATTAGCATGAACGGTAGACACAAGTCTAACATCTCTACTATCTTGACAAAAACCACTGAAAAAAACAGTGTCCAAAAACCTAACCCTAAGCCCTAACTGCCTAAACAAACCTTGGCGCATTAACATCAAAAGAACATCTTGTTCTTTCAGCCCCTTGGAACTGTCTTTTCTCGCGTACCAAGAATCGAATAGTGCTATGGTTTTGTTGTTTGATCTGATCATATAAAACCCTGTATTAATAGGCTGGTTATGTTCGGACCATTGGTTGCCACTGAATTTGTCTGTGCTTATTTGAAGGTCTACACTTTCATCTAGTACCAGCCTTGGAAATGGATTTCTTAGCCATATTACATCACTGTCCTGCATGTTAATAATTAAGATCGAGAAATTAACAGCTTAATTTAATTAATATTATATTTTATAATTTTAAAAAGAAACACAATAAGACTACTTAATTATTAGATCAATATATATATATCATTTATGTTGCTGTCCTTTTTTCTGCAACTTGATCAGTTTGTTATTCCTTCTTATTGGAGTTTCTTTCTTCCTTATCCTAATGTTAATTTGTATTAATTCTCACCAATAACTGTGAAGTTTAATTATATTATACTACTAGCTAGCTAATTGATATATATATATATATATATATATATATATATATATATATATTAATTTGCATTTAACCCAATATTTACCAACCATGAATGGGAAAAGTTGAACATATTGACCAATTAAGCTAGTAATTATTTTGGGTATTAATGAATTAAATTCTAGATCTGATCTCCATGCATAAAATTAAACGTAGATAATGAAACGTACTTACGTACCGTGAAGATGAAATTATAACCATGCTTGAGAACATCACCAAGAAATAAGGTTCGCCTCCACATCATCTTAATAAAGTCATCGGACATGTAAAGTTTCTCCCCCACATAATCTACACCGTCCGTCTCAAGCTTGTAGCAATGAAGCCGAAGAAAAGTGCAGCGATCGAACGACGTCTGATCGGCTGCAACAATCAACAGGTGATCCACTAGTCCCCACGTATCCTCCCCTAACCAGAACCCATCCAAAAAAATATCCAGCATCGCCTTATCCCCCTCCACGTATGCTTTATTAACCATACCTATTATCACAGTCTTGTTTTGTGTTGAAGCTCTTGCCAGTGCCTCTTCAAGTTCATCTCTATAAATTGTCATGTTATACTGTATATATATATATATATATATATATATATATATACACACATATAAAACAATTTTAAAAGAAAAACAATTAAATTAAACCCATGAATTAATTAGTTTCATGCATGTATTATAAATAAGAGATCGAGACTTACAGTATTGGAATTAGTTGGGAATTTGGGTTCTTGAGAAACAGAGAAGATTAAAGACTTGACAGTAGTACTGGCCTGATCGTTGGAGATGAAAATATAGAGTAAACCAAAGAAGACAAGTGTTAATATGGTGTAATCAATGATTTGATGATTCTTCATTTGAGAATCCATTTATATATATGTATATATATATAAATATCTGTCAAGGATCATATATTGATCATGAGACCTTGTTGTTTCTTGTAGAGCTAGGGTTTTGATGGATAGAGAATGATGAAGGCTCTAAAATTTCTTCTTCTTAAAAACAAGTATGCATGAATATATATGAATTTATATGGGCAGGCAAGATCAGACCACAATATGTATTAGTAGTGGTCAAGGTCTCGTAATTTAACAGTAACCCCCAACATAAAGTAAAGATAAATAATGTTAAACTGAAAGATAAATATCTATATTATAAAGTCTTCATCAGACTTGAAAGGAAGTTTGGGGTAATTGATTCACATTTTTTCTCATTTTACTCTTTTACCATTAAAGTTTTAGATATATTACTATTTTATCTTTTTTAATATTAATTTTCTTTAAATTTTATAAAATTTCTATTTTACCTCACACCGCAACTACTAGAAATAATGCCTTGATGATTAAAAGATAAGTATTAATTAGTAATATATACAAATATATATGTATAACATAAATAGAATTAGTAATAATTTCACGACTTTCTTTTTACATGAATAGTAAATATGTCTTACATTTATGTGAAAGATATTTTGTATAAGTATAAATTTTTACTTGTAAAGATAACAATTTTTATAATTATATTTTTGAAATATATATATATATGACAAATGTGTAGATACATAATAAATTTATAGTGACTAAATTTTTGAGCTATATGACGATAATGCATGTTTATAACCTGGAATAACTATATTGACGAGTAAAAAACCGTCGCTATAGTCCAAAAAACCGTCGACATAACCTATTGTGTAATACACAACTGTGTACATATATTTTTTCCTTATATTTTATAAAATATTTTTTGTTTTATTTGTAGCAATACTTGAAAAGTAATAAGATCGAAACTATATAACTTGGGCACTATTTATCCGCCACAAAATAAAATAAAATAAAACCTGCATGCCACTATTTATCCACCTCAAAAATAAAAATAAAGGAAAAAGTGAACGTAACTTGATTGGGTTGGAGCCATCAGCCATCGGTCTCGCCTCGTTAAGTGTTTAACTTGGAGTTTGACTTCAGGTCGTTGTTGTCAATTTTTTTTTATTCTTGTTGAGTTTTAGTTAGCCTACTGATTATAATTGAGGTGTAAAAACTGTTTTGTAATAATTACTCTATGCGTACTCAAACGAAAAACTTAAATTATAATTTTTTTATACTAAAAAAGATAACTTAAGATATAAAAAATAAATGCTAAATATGTCATTTAATATATAGAATCTATTACTATAAAAGAATAAAATGACATCACTTTATATGATATTGTGTAAGAATAAATATATACAAAATTACTTTCTTTACTTGATAAAAAAATTTATCCTTAGATTTGTTTATAGGGTGGTGGGTGGTGGGTGGTGGGTGGTGGGTGGTGGGTCGGGGTGAGTGGTATAGTGATAAAAGTGAAGTGAAAAATGAAAATAACAAATATTTTTATGTGTTAAAATGATTTTTTACGTCAATCAATCTCACATAAAAGAGGATCATATAAAAATATTAATTTTTTAAAAAATTAAAAGAATGAAATTAGAGTAATAAAGGTAAAGTAATAAAGAGCATTTTTTTAAAAAAAAGAGTCGTCTCAATCACTTTTTTTTTAAAAAGTAAAAAAAAAAATCGTGACATTTCTCTTAATAAGCTCTGCCCCACATGAAGATTGTGTAAGTTGGAATTAGTTAACACATTAATTGGTCACGTAAGTAGAGCCGCTAAACGTACAATGGATTCACACTTCTCGAGTATCCCGTCCTTCCATGTGACCCTCATCAAAAAAATCTCTATCATAATTAAACTTCATCTTTACTACTATCATTTTTAGGAACAAAAAAAAAATACCCCCAGCCTAAAATACGAATAGATTCAGCTTTCCTGATTCAAATTTAAATAATTTTAATTTGTTTTATTGTAGTTCAAATGTTAAATGATATACATATCTTAAATGTTAAATACAAATCTCTTTTATATGTTTCTTGCATGTTAATTAATGACATACATATCTGAAATATTTATAATAACCGCTAATATAGCAATAAGTATTGGGAGTAAGAGTTTTTGTATGTTTTCTAGGCTAAATGATCTAATTTTTTGATTTAATTAATTGTTATTGAATGAAATAAGTAGGCAGGCAAACGAAACGAACTGATCTAAACTTTGTCGAACTCGAACATAGTTAGTCAAACTCGAATATGTTCGAGTTACATGATCGAACCAACACCCATGTACGAGTTCGATCGTTAGCTATTCGCAAACATGATCGAGTTCGCAAACATGTACAGTTCGCAAACGTTCACGAACACGGAACACATGCTCGTTTGCGAATATTTTAACGAACCACATTGGCTCATTAAGTTAATAAATTTCACATGTAAGAAATCAAACCACTCGAACCCATGTTAGAAATTGAACCACTCGAACTGATTTCAAACCAAACCCTAACTGTTCGCGAACACAGATGAACTGAATTACATGGCTCGTGAATATGTTCGATCGAACAATCGAACATGAAACTATGTACAAATTTGATTCGACAAGATATCAAACTCAAATCGAACCAATTCGCAAAAGTTCAATTAATTTACAGACCTAGAAATAAGAAAATGGCCTATCACCCACCACCCATCTACGTCATAATATTGTACTTATCCAAGGATGAAAACAATAATCAGCCCAAGAAATTTGATAAATTGACGGCGGTATAGATTATGTTTTAAATTAATTTTTAACATTCCTAGATAAAAAATAATAATTAAACTTTAGTTATGTTAGGCTAGAACTTCATTATATTTTAATTTATAAAAAAAATAGATAACTAAATTTTACTTCCTCCATCCTTTAGAATGAGGAAGTAAAATTAATTAATATTTTTAACGAAATAATCCAATTTTAAAATAATACTTAATTTATTTGGATAGTTTGAAAAATTAAAAGTTTAATAGTGAGTAAAACGTGTCAATTACATTAAGTAATTCATTAATTTTGTCAATAAAAAATTAACGTCAATTTAATTTTTTTTAACGAAATGACCTAATTTTAAAATAATAATTTATTTATTTGAGTATGGAATAGAGGTAGTAACTTATAAGGATAGTGTCAAACTACTATTCATGTAATGAAGAGTTTGTGGAACTATCAATTTATTTAACAGTCTTAAATTACATTATTAACTTATCATTTTTTTAATTGAAAATGGATGTTATAATTTAAAGGAACAATTACATTTTCTATTACATTTTTAAAAATTATTACAACAATAGTGCACTCATAAAATATTTACACAATTTATGCATTTAAAATTTTATTTACAAAATTAGTGCATTCTCATCCCTTTAATTTAGTTGAGTGTTTTAATTTAGCACTTTCTCTCTCCTCCCTTCTACCCCCTACGCCGAACAACATAATTGCCTCATTAAAATTTTCATTCCATATATAACCAGCAATCATCGCACTATAAGAAACATCATTTCTTTCAGGCATTGAATCAAACACTTTGCTAGCTTCATCAATATATCCATTCTTTGCAATAACGCACTTAGCAAACTAGTATAACAAAACACATTCCTACATAAGCTTCCATCAAATATTTGACGAACTAATTGAATTTCTTCAAATTGGGAATACATACATATAAATAATTTATAAAGTACTGTCGGACCCCCTCACCCCCAATCCACATCTACACCTGCGATTTTTTCATAGTACAGTTGCTGCGATTTTTTCATAGTACAATTAGTAGCCAAACATTCATAACAAGGTAACCAATTCAGTGTTATTAGGTTACTAATTTATTTTTAAAAAATCTATTATAGATTTTTTTATTTAATAGTACAGTTGGTAGCCAACATACAAATGTAACCAATTGCTTTTATTGGGTTTTAATTAATTAAAAAAATCTATTGTAGATTTTTTTTTTATAATGCGATTGGTATTAAACCTTAATACAAAGGTAACCAATTCAGTTTTATTGGGTTACCAATTAATTATAAAAAATCTATTATAGTTTTTTTTTCATAGTGCAGTTGGTAGCCAAAACTTAATACATGCAGTTGGTAGCCAAAACTTAATACAAATGTAACCAACAAAAACTAAAATTGTTACCTTTGTATGAAAGTTTTGGTTACCAACTGCACTGAAATTTATCTTGGTTACCCACAAAAACTAAAATGGTTACCTTTGTATAAATGTTTGGCTACCAACTGCACTAAAATTGTTTGACTACAAATCAGTGTCCCAATTAAAAAATTATTCTCGTATGCATCAAAAGGCAACCCTCTCCTCTACAACAATGCCATCAGAGTCTTATGCAATGCCAACACCTCCGAAGGCTTCAACCCACAAAAAGATGTCACCCTACCAGAAATCCATCACCTTGATGGCACCATAAACCCCAAACTTTGTTCCCCTCCCATTCCCACCAAACCACGACCAAATCTCGCCTTCTTTGTCGGCGACAACCTTCGTCATAATGGCAGTTGTGGCCGTAATGGATGAGGAGATCGGCGTCCATGACGGCTACATCTTCAAGATCTACAGATCTATATATTCTTCAAGGTGTTGAAGCGGCAGCGGTGGCGAAGGATGACGAAGGGGAAGAAGAAGAAGAAGAAGACTTACAAGATCTACATATTCAAGGTGTTGACGCGGCGGCGATGGTGAAGGAGACTGCGAATGAGACGGCGAAGGAGGAGGACCGCATAAAGTGGAGTAGTTTTCTCTTTGAATCAAGGTGTTTCTATTTTTGTTGGTTTGGGTTTTGTGACGTGTATTGCACTACTATTGATATTATTACATATTATTGCATTAGTACTGTAATTATTTAATTGGTGCACTATTCTTGTAATATCTTTCTATTTGTTTTATACTTATGTAAAGGTCCCTAATTTAAATTATAAAGCGAGGACACCAATAGATTAAAGACTTGGGTTGTGTTTGTTTATATCTAAAGGCTCTTAAGAGGCCTATGTCTAATTCGGTAAGACTCTTAAGTTGTTTGATAGAAAAAATTATCCCCCTTGATCCCTCTAAATCAGTAAGAGAGAAACTTAAATCCAAACTATTAACGGTTGTCACTTAACGGAAAATTAAAATATACAGAGAAAAATAGTCTCAGTAAATATTGTACTCCTTCAATTATAAATTTTAAGATCATTATTGAATTTTAAAAATTAATTTGAGATATTTTTGAATTTAAAATTAAAATGATTAAAATTATGAAATAATAAATCTTGCAATGAGTATTACTTTTTGATATTTTTCAATATTCATCGTTGTATATACTAAAATCAAATAAATTAATGTCAATTATGAGTTTAAAAATAATTTAAATTAACTTTATAAAGTCAATAATGATCTTATATTTTGAAATAGATGATATATAATTATTAACTTGAACTATTACATTATGTTGTTCTATTAAAGTTGACACATTTTTTTATTTAATGTAATAATCATCATATTATACATTCTTGCTATTTTTTAGGTGGTTTGTTTAATATTTATTCACTAGAGTGTATAAATATTTTATATAAATACATTTAGTAATATTATTCACTCGCTTTTTTTATTAGACTATATTTTTAAAATTATTAAATAAAATTTTCAAATAACTCAAAGGGTTAAAATAGTAAAATATTGTCATTCATATATTTTATACTTTTCGATTACCAAATAACTTTTTTAAATTTAAATATTATTTCACTATAATGATCTAATTTATTAAGATATACTAACCATTCAAATCTTAATGAAGTACTTATTTTTATCAACCACCACTTTCCTATCCCTTTATAATATATAGTTAGATTTAGATAAGTAAATACTACCTAATTTTAGTACATTTAAATAATTTATATTTTTTATTATATTGCTTTGGATTGAATGAATTTATATTAATTTTTACTTTAAAAATATCTTTAAGTTAAATTGAAAGCATATGATATTATACATCAAAAATGTAAGATCCCAACTTTTATGAATAAAAATAAATTTTTATAATTATCATTTTTGAATATTATGGAATGAATTTGATATAATGTTATAGTTGTAGGTAATATTTATAAATTTTAAAAATCACGCAAGTTGTTATATAATATTTGATTAAGTCGGGGAATATTCGTTTTAACATGGAATATTCATGACGACCAAGACAATCATTGATGGACCCACAATGGAATTATCATAGCCGGATTGAGAAAACGACAAAAATATTTTATGAAAATAATGGCGGAAGTTTCATTGTTAGCTGTTGAAACACCGGTGTTAAAAAATGCGTGAATACGCGTGGTTGCATAAGTAGCACACCGGTATTGATTATTGATGCTTACGTGAGAAGTCACACGCAGTTTTGTTTAATTATTACTACTGATGAATTGTTGCATAGTATCTCACGTTATTTGATTCAATTATTGTCGATATTTTATATATTATTAAATTAATAATTGAGACGACAAAGTTATTAATATTATTATTTGCAATATTAACGATGTCTGTAAGTTACATCGATGAGAGAGGTTTGGTCACCTAATTGCGGCATGATAGGGAGAAATCCTTATTGGAAAACCCCCTCTTTCCTGGGAACGACCTGGTCGATTAATATTGTGAATTATAATAATGATGATAAATGTTGTTAAAAATATTGAGGAGATTTTTATGAAGTATTTGTTGTAATTTTTGGCGTATTTTATGGACCCCATTTACCAATTTTTCAAAATAATTGGTAGAAAGTTATTTAAATATAATGGAACCCACCTGTGATTATGACATGTTGGTGGGAGGGGAATATGTGGGGCCCACAGGGGAGAAAATGAATTTAAAGGAAAAGAATCTAGCAAGTGTTCACGGGTGGGAGTAAGAATTCAAATAACATGTGTTATATTTATTATATATATATATGTATTATTTTAGTTTTGTTTGTATTAGATAGTTTGATTGCTTTTCAATAAACCAAAGGTGGAGTATGATGGCCGTAAGTCTTTGAATTATTTCGTCCGTGAATTTTCCTTACAAAGTGCCCCTTCAATTCTCCTATAAATAGGATGGTTAGTTAGAATTGAAAACACACCAGAAATTCAAAGAATTCTCTTCTATAATCTTAAGCGTATTTCTTTAGAGTTTTAAGAAGCTTGAGCGTAGTGCAAATTTTCTTTAATAATATCCTCGCCCTACCAGTCGGAATACTCTTCTTTTACGGTAAGGGGTATTATTTCTTTATTTCGTCTTCATGAAGAAAACTTCTGTTATTCCATTTTTTGTTATTATGTTGGAATAATCATACATGGCAATCTACCGCATACTTAGTGAAATTCTTACATTATTCCATTCTTTATTATTACATTGGAAATATCATATTCATGCGTTTTATATCGCTTCGGACTGGTTCCGCTCTTTATTATTCAGGTTGGAATATCACGTCATGCATTTTACGCCGGACTGGTTTTAAATCTTTATTATTCTGTTAGAATATATCCCATCGTATGCGTTTTACACCGGACACGGTTCCGATTATTTATTATTCATTGGAATAACCTTGCTTGTGCGATGCTCTATCGCAAGCTTTGGTGATTTTTTGTTATTCCATTCTTTATTATATTCGGTTGGTTAAAATTTTGACTTCTATACTCCATGAAATTAGTGGAATATCCTTAATATTTGTGCTTCATCCAAAGATCTTTTCATGGAAATATTCTTCGAGCATTCTTGAATTTTTCTCTACAAAAAGTATCATGTTGACAATTTGGACGTTATTAGTTTCTAAATAAATTAATTCTTGAACTTGTTTTATTGAATTCTTATATCATTGTCATCATCCTCATGTTTATATTTTTTGAAAGTCATACGTATTTTTGTAGTGCATAGATTGACTTGGTATGATTATGCTACTAGGATTATTCGGTGTAATCATAACCGTAATGTTACAAATGATGTGATAAAAGTCCTCATTGGCCCGTAGTGCATTGATGGGATGATTGTTGGCATGATCATGACCATTGATGAATACACGAATATCTTGGCCCGTAGTGCATGGATAATTTGTGGTTGTGATACTAATGAATATCCTTGGTCGTAGTGCGGGGATGATGTGGATTATTTATTGTCGAGTCCCAAATGATAAAAGTGATGAAAAACCTTTTAAATCATAAAAGATAGTAGATTTTATTCTCTACTTGACTCTTTTAATGGATCAGATGTTCATCAGTTAAACTTGATGTCTATTGTATTTTATCGGTTTAACACTATTGAAGACTAATGATAATTTATTCTGCATTATCTTAGTCATAATATTTCTTACTAGGCTAGTTGAGCTCACCCTTTCTTTCACTGTTCTCTTCAAAAAATGAGAACGTAGCCGGGACTATTCGGGGAACAGAGTGACGGTCCAGATGATAGTATTAGTAGTACTCACTATTCTGTTAAATAGTGTGACAATAAATATAAGGAGAACTTATTCTAAGAGTGGATATTGTCTAGAAGACAATAATTGTATTAAAACTCACAGCTCTCTTGTTGTATATTAAAGATTATATTTGTATTCTGTAC
Source organism: Panax quinquefolius (assembly GCA_020205615.1). Lineage (NCBI taxonomy): Eukaryota > Viridiplantae > Streptophyta > Magnoliopsida > Apiales > Araliaceae > Panax > Panax quinquefolius. Next base: position 15,896,691 of record CM035161.1, read on the forward strand.
CATGTTTTTGGCGACTCAAAATGGGTGATGTATACATATTTTGGGGGCGTCACAGTTGGTATCAAAGCTTAGGGATATGATCCTGGTGAGATGTGAGACAAGAACTAGGAGGGAGAGCGAGGAATTTTCGCTTGTAGTATGACCTACCTAAGTTTATTTGGCATTTAATTAGTCGACGAGTATAGGGATATTATATTGCATGTCAATTAACCTTTGTTTTGTGGCGAAGATTTGAAAATGGCATCCAAGAATGTTGAGATTAGCAATGGAGCAGGAGACCGATTGAGTCTCCATGATCAATAATCGAGGATAATGTGCATCGAAGGCGACAATCCTCAGGCAAACAACAACACTGACCAGATGATGAACGATGGAATGTTCAGAGGCTTTATGCAATTCATGCAACATCAGGCAAGAGCGGCTCCTTTACAAAACGCAGGTGGAAACACTGGCATCTCACGGACGGTCACCGCTAAGCAGTTCAAGGAATTGGGACCACCAAAGTTTTTTGGAGAGCCAAAACCACTTAAGGCGGAGATGTGGATAAAGTAGATCTGCAAAATATTTGATGTCTTGGGATGCTCGAGGAGCAAAAGGTTCCTTTGCCACCTTCGTATTGCGCAGAGGCGGATTCTTGGTGGGAATCAGAAAGCGTACTCAACTTCGCCGACCTTGAAGATGACTTGGGAGAAGTTCCAAGAATTGTTCAACGATAAGTACTGTAAGACCCCAACTTTTATGAATAAAAATGAATTTTCTATAATTATCATTTTTGAATATTATAGAATAAATTTGATATAATGTTATAGTTGTGGGTAATATTTATAAATTTTGCAAAGTACGCAAGTTGGTTATAATATTCGATTGGTTGGGGAATATTCGTTTTAACAGGGAATATTCGTACGACGGCACAATCATTGGTGGACCCCACAACGGAATTATTGTCGGATTGAGAAAATGACAAAATATTTTATAAAAATAACGGCGGAAGTTTTACCGTTAACTGTTGAAACACCCGGTGTTAAAAGTATAGGAATACGCGTAGTTGCATAGTAGCACACGGTATTGATTATTGATGCTTGCGTGAGAAGTCGCTCAGTTTTGTTCAATTATTATCGATATTTTATATATTATTAAATCAATAATTGAGATGACAGGGTTATTAATATTATTATTTGTAATATTAAAGATGTCTAGAAGTTACGCTTGAGAAAGGTTTGGTCACCTAATCAAGGCTTAATAAGGAGAAATCCTTATTGGAATGCCCCTCTTCCGAGAGCGAACGATCGATTAATATTGTGAATTATAATAATGATGATAAATGTTGTTAAAAATATTGAGAGGTTTTTTTTTATGAAGTATTGTATGTTATTATATGGACCCCCATTTACCCATTTTTTAAAATAGTCGGGAGAAGTTATCTCAGTTTTGTTTATTATATATATATATATGTGTATTATATATATATATATGTGTGAGTGTTAGTCAAAATGGGTGGGGGGTAAAATTAGGGTGGACGGGAGGAATATTATTATGTATATATATATATATATATATATATATATATATATATATATATATAAAAAAGTGGACGAGAGAGGAGTAAGATGAATTCACGGGTTTTCCACCGTGATTTTTTTTTCTTTGCACATGTTATATATATAATATATTATATTTTATTTAAAAGTTTTGTTTTATTAGAATATTTTATGGAGCGTTTGATTAAAAGTAAATCAATCTGGACCGTTCATGAATTAGTTACTATTCAGTCCATTCTTCTATAAATAGAAGCTCATTCCTTCATTATTTCTTCATTTAATTCAATTGAAACTTTAGAGAGAAATTGTAGAGAATTATTCTTCTATCTTGAGCGTATTTCTTTAGCGTTTAAGAAAGCTTTGAGTGTAGTGCAAGTTTTTTCAAGTATATCCCCGCCCTACCGTCAAAGTGCTCTTCTTTATAAGGTAAGATGTGACTCCCCCAAAATAGGTATACATCACCCATTCTGAGTCGTCAATAACATGGTATAGAAACAACTACAACTTTATTAATACAACCCATAAACTGTGAGTTTAAATACAAATATTATCATCTAGACAATATACATACCCAACTAAGTCCTAATTACAATTATTGATACAATACTTTACAAAAATGGTGAGGACTATTAAAACAACTTCCTAGAACCTTCATTCCGTACCCTGACTAGTACTCGCTACATTCTCGCCTCCTGAGAAGAAAAATGGAACAAAAAGGAAAAGGGTGAGCTCAACTAGCCAATTAAAGAATATTATGACTAAGATAATATAGAACAAATTATCGTTAGTCTTTAACTGGGAAAAATCTGATAGAATACAATAGACAACAAGTTTCAGATCAGCAGCGGAAATAATAATTCATAGATGAGTTACGTAGAGAATGAAATCTACTATTATCTATGAATTTAAAAGTCCATCGTCAATATTTTATCCCTGTAACATCAATCAATAAACATCTTGAATCAAATATTCATCTTTGCACTACAGGCCAAAGATATTCAACAGTTGGTCATGTTCATCTCAACACCTGTTCTTCTTTGCACTACGGGCCAAAGATATTCATTATAAAATCATTTATCTTTGCACTACAGGCCAAATATATTCAATAATATCATCATTTAGGACTGAAGATGATGAAAAATATTTTAAATGAAACGAATCCAGTGAAACAAAAGAATAAATATCAAGGATTCGTATTTCAGCTATTTCATGTCCAAAAATACCTCATAAATAATCATAGTGGAATAAAATTCAAGAATGATCAAAACATGGATACAATCAAAGCTAGTATCTATAATAGATATTTTGGACGAAAAGGAAAATTTTCATTTTTTGATGAATAGTGTCGTATACGTTAATAGTACCGTATACGTGAATAGTAATCTCGACACAAAAAGTTCTAAATTTGATTAAAAGTTTAAACCAATATTTTGGCATAATGATATTGAAGAAAATAATATCATTTAAAAAGAAAATAACATTCCTTACCTCGAAAAAGACAAGATTACTTAAATTTGGAATATCGGGATATAATCTTCAAGGAACTTGCATCAGATAAGCAACACTCAAAGTATCAAAATACTCACAAGAATACACTCAATATATATAGAGAGAAATAGAGAGAAAACTTGGGCGGTGTGATTTTCAATTCTAACCTAAGACCCTATTTATAGGAAAATGCTAGAACACTAAAAGTAGAAAATTTAATATAATATTAATATATTTATCAAATTTTCCTTAGCCCACCTCTAGACATCTGATTTTAGCACTTTTCACATGTTAATGATGTCCACAAAATACAAAAAAACATTTTTTATCAAAAAAATAAATAAAACTTCCAAAAATCAATTATTTCAGAACTTCAGAACTTCAATAATTCATAATAAATAGCCCTTTTATCAAAAAAATTCAAACCACATGTCTTTTCCATAGGAAATTTCATTCTCTACAACTTTGTAGAAGAAAGTTTTTCCAAATTCCAAACAGAAATTGACCGAAATCCACAAACGGGCAATTTTACAAGCTATAATCAAATTTCGGTCAAGAATTGGGGTTTACCGACACACAAAACATGTGTTAATCATTTAATGCAACAAAAATACTCTTCCTCTTCATATACTCATTGTGACGCCCCCAAAATAGGTATACATCACCCATTCTGAGTTGTCAATATATGGTACAGAAACAACTACAACTTTATTATTACAACAATAAAACTGTGAGTTTGAATACAAATATTATCTTCTAGACAATATCTATACTCAAATAAATCTTCATCACATTTATTGATATATTAATTTACAAAAATGGTGAGGACTACTAAACAACTCTCTCTAGAACTTTCATTCCATACCCAGAGCTATTACTCGCTATATTCTCACCTCCCACGAAGAAAAAATGGAACAAAAAGGAAAAGGGTGAGCTCAACTAGCCCGATAGAAGAATATTATGACTAAGATAATATACAACAAATTATCGTTAGTCTTCAATAGGAAAAATCTAATAGAATACAATAGACAACAAATTTTAAATCAATATTCGTGATGAAATAATAATTCATTAGAAGAGTTAAGTAGAGAATGCAAACTACTATCTTCTATGTATGAATTTAAAAGTTCATAAATCTATCTTTTATCCCTGTAACATCAATCAATATATATCCGGAATTAAATATTCATCTTTGCACTTTCTGAGCCAAAAGATATTCATCGATTAATCATGTTCATCTAAACACTGTTCATCTTTGCACTACGGGCCAAAGATATTCTTGAGAAATCATTCATCTTTGCACAACAAAGCCAAAGATATTCCATAATATATCATCATTTAGGATGAAGATGATGAAAAATATTTTTAAGAAAGCGAATCCGGTGAAACAAAATGACAAGGATTAAGGATTAAGGATTAAGTACTTTGTTTTATCCACGCCCAAAAATACCTCAAAAATAATCACGGTGGTGTAAAATTCAAGAATGATCAAAACATTGATACAATCAAAGCTAGTATCCGAATAGATATTTTGGACGAAAAGAAAATTTTCATTTTCGATGAATAAGGCCGTATTCGTGAATAGTGTAGATATCGTGAATAGTCAGTGAGTATCGTGAATAGTAACTCAGACACCAAAAGTTCCAAATTTGATAAAAACTTCAGATCAATATTTCAACATAATGATATTGAAGAAATAATATCATTACTGAAAAAATAATATCCCTTACCTCACAAAGATAAGTACTTCTAGTTGAAACAGGATATAAAGCTATGACTTGAACTTGCACCGTATAGCAATACTCAAAGTATACTCAAAATACTCACAAGAATACGCTCGATAATATAAAAGAGAAAACTTGAGTTTACGGTGTGATTTTCAATTCTAACCTAAGCACCTATTTATAGGAAATTGCTTAGAACAACAAAGCGTAAAAATTTAATAAATTAATAATATATATATATATATTTTCCAACGCACACTTAATTTGCCCAACATCAGCCACCAACCAGCCCACTACACAAGACTAACAATAAAAAACGTTTTTCTAATTTTAAATATTTTAAACTTCGTAAATCAATTATTTGAGACTTGAACTTCAATAATTCATAATAAATATCCTTTTGCCAGAAAATTGAATCTCGCGAATTTTTATAGGAAATTCAATTCTCTACAACTTTGCAGAAGAAAGTTTTTCCAAATTCCAAACAAAATTGACCAAAATCCACAAGCAGGCGATTTTACAAATTTATAATCAAATTTCGATCGATAAATAGGGTCCACCGACATGTTTAACATGTTTTAAACATTTATTGCAACAAAATACTCTTCCTCCTCGTATACTCATATATCCCATATTAGATTTGTAAAAATATCACCATTATTATATTATTAAAATATAATAACATATTTAAATGAATTATTTTATCGAAAAAGATAAAATTTCAATTTTCAACAATTGTCACATTAAAATTTTCTCCATCTATATCCACATAAAATTAATATTTTTCTTATCATATGAATCAATAATTAATTATTCACAAATAATATTTGAGAATCACTGATATTACAACAGGTGAGTTCACAGGAAGAGGGGCTTACCAATAAAGATTTTTCCTTCTTGGTAGCGCAATTAGGTGACCAAACCTCTCCTTGAAGCAGAACTTTCTAGACATTGCCAATAATGTTATCCAATAATATTATTAGGATAATATGAATTATTGCTCAGATAATGGAAAATATTGTGTAATGACAATTTATTGAAATAACTTGAATATAAAATATCAATGCAAAGAATTATTGAATCAATAAAATAAAATCTTGAGCAGTAATTCTGTAACCATTATTAAGTAGTACCTTCTTTACGTAAGAATCAATAATTGGTGCAATCTGGTAATCTTTCTCGTGTTTTAACCACAGAGTATTTTAATAAGATAATCTTGGTAACAACTACGTTGTTATTTTTAAACAACTTATATTTGTCGTTTTCTTCATCCAATCGCTTTTTAGTTATGGGGCCCACAAAATCTTTAGGCCGTCATACGAATATTCCCGACAATGAGAATATTTACGACCAAACGAATATTCCCAGAAACAACAATGAATATTTTATAACCACTTGCTTATTTTGAAATATTTGCGTATTTTACCCCTAACTATCCACATTAATCAAATCAACCCTTACTATTTCAAAATAATAAATAGAAAATTAAATTTCATTAATAATAAGTTGGGGTCTTACAACCTCCTCCTTATGAAATTTCGTCCTCGAAATTGACGTACGTACAGTGTGTTTTGAAAAGGTGAGGATACCTCGCTTTCATTTCCGTTTCAATTCCCGGTCATTTCCTCTATAGCATGATTCCTCCACGAACTTTAACTTGTGGTATGACCTTTCTTGGCGTAGGACATGCTCCTTCCTATCCAAGATCTTGACAGTACCTCCTCATACGTTAAGTCTTGGCTATCTCGTCAGGTTCTAACTCTATAACGTGGTTCGGGTCTTTCACATATTTATGAAGTACAGATATGTGAAACACATTACGAACACGAGACATACTCGGAGGTAACGCGAGTCTATAGGCTACATTTCCTACTCGGTCAAGAATTTGAAATGGACCAATAAATCGTGGATTGAGCTTTCCTCTCTTCCCAAATCTTGTAACTACCTTCCATGGAGCAACTTGCAACAATACATGATCCCCTATACTAAATTCCACGTCCTTTCGATGAAGATCCGCATAACTCTTTTGTCGATCTTGTCTTGGTTTGTATCGTTGTCGAATCATTTGGATCTTTTCCGTAGTCATACGCATTCAACTCGGGTCCCAATAATGTTGCTTCACCCACCTCGTCCCAACATCTTTGAAGAAGCGACACTTTCGTCCATATAATGCTTCAAATGGAGCCACACCTATACTTGCACGATAGCTTTGTTGTTGTAGGAGAATTCCACCGATGGTAAATACTTATCCTAAGCGCCCTTGAAGTGCAGGACACGAGTCTTAATAAATCTTCAAGAGTTTGAATAGTCCTTTCGATTATGCGTCTGGTTTGAGGATGGTATCTGCGCCAATAAATCGTAAATCCGTGCCCATAGATTATTGCAAGCTAACCCAAAATCTTGAAGTGAATCTTGGATCACGATCCGAAACTATGGATATAGGCATGCCATGCAACCTCACAATCTCATTCACGTCACATACTAGCAAAGCGTTCAAGGGAATAAGTCTCCGTATCGGCAAGAAATGAGCGGAACTTGGTTAATCTATCAACAATAACCCAAATAGCATTGATGCCTTGAGAAACCGTAGGAAGACCCGTAATTGAAATCCATGGTAATATGTTCCCACTTCCATTTCGGAATCTCAAGTGGTTGCAATGGACCCTTAGGTACTAGATGCTCGCCTTTACACGTTGACAAGTTAAACACATCGAGATAAACTTTGCAATCTCTCTTCATATTGTTCCACCAAAATGTATGTAGAAGATCACGATACATTTTGGTACTTCGAGATGGATTGCGAATGGTGTATTGTGTGCCTCCATCATAATCTTGTACTTCAAATCAGTCGTTAGGGACACAAAGTCTAGAGTGGACTCAAGTATTCCTTCTTCATCAATTCTCTAAACCGGAATAGCTCCTTCTTGTACTTTCTTCTTCATACGCACGCATTCAAGCTCGGTGGGTGGAAAGCAACCTTAACTTTTTCTATTAAAGTTGGCTCTGTCGCGTATACTTGACATCATCGCACTCATTCGCATAAGATCTTACTCTTCTACTCAACGCGTCGACTACCACGTTCGCTTTTCCAAGATGGTATTGAATAGTGTGGTCAGTAGTCTTCGATAGCTCGAGCCAACGTCATTGCCAGCGTGTTGAGTTCTTTTGAGTGAAAAAAATATTTAAGGCTTTTTATGGTCTGAATATATCTCCACTTTCTCCCCATATAGATAGTGCCTCCATATATTTAGCGAAAGCATTAATCATGACTCTAGATCATGAGTAGGATAATTCCTCTCATACTCTTTAAGTTGTCGCGAGGCATAGGCTATGACTTTCCCACGTTGCATGAGAACACATCCTAACCCTTTGCGAAGCATCGTTGTAGATAACAAATCCATCCGAACCGGATGGTATTGTTAGAACAGTCTTAGAAATAAGTCTCTCTTAAGCTCTTGGAAACTCTTCTCGCGATTCTTCGCTCCAAACGAATTGTGTATCATTCCGAAGTTAGGCGAGTTAATGGAGTAGCGATTCGAGAAAACCCTTCCACGAATCTTCGATAATAACCATTAGACCCGAGAAAGTTACGTACTTTGATCAATCGACTTGGTTGCTCCCAACTTTGTATTGCTTCAATCTTCGCAGGGTCCACGGATACTCCATGTTTTGACTTGACGTGCCCAAGAAATGCTACTTCCTCAAGCCGAACTCGCATTTCTTCAATTTGGCATATAGTTTGTTTTCACGAAGCCTTTGGAGTACCGAGCTTCAAATGGTGCTCATGATCTTCACGACTTTTGGAATATATGAGGATGTCATCAATAAAGACAACAACAAACCCGATCCAAATATTTCTTGAATACTCGGTTCATCATATCCATGAAAGCATGTAGGAGCATTAGTTAGTCCGAAAGACATGACTAAGAATTCATAATGCCCATACCGAAGTTTAAAGGCGGTCTTTGGAATATCCTCGATTCTAATCTTGGTGATGATATCCGAGCGAAGATTGATTTTGAAAAGAATTGTGCCCCTTGCAATTGGTCAAACAAGTCATCAATACGAGGTGAGGATACCTATTCTTGGTGGTGACATGGTTCAATTCGATAGTCAATACAAAGTCGCATACTAAAGTCTTTCTTCTTTCACGAATAAAGCAGGAGCACCCAAGGAGATGTCTTAGGGACGAATGAAACCGATGTCCAACAATTTCTGTGGTTGGACCTTTAACTCCTGAAGTTCAATAGGAGCCATTCGATATGGGGTTTTAGAAATGGGCCTTATGCCGGGTTCAAGATCAATAAAGAATTCAACTTCACGTTACGGGGTAGGCGGAAGTTCTTGAAATCGTCGGGAAAGTAAATAACAACGGGGAATATTATTCAAATTTGGCGTGTCTTTATTCAAATCCATAACATGGGCTAAGAAAGCTTGACATCCATTTTTCAATAAGCGAATAACTTTATGATTAGATATGACGGTGATTGATTTTAATGGTTTAGTTGCTTGAATTGCATACAACAAGGTTGGTTAGGAATATAAAAACTAACAACCTTACGAAAACAATCAATTTTGGCATGATGAGTAGTTAACCAATCAATCCCTAAAATCACATCAAAAGCAAGTATTTTTAAAGAGATAAGGTCAACGGTAAGGTGATGGTGCCAACTTGAATCAAACAAGATTTATAAGCGGTGGATGTGATGAAAGTTTCTCTAACGGAGTTTCCATGAGATAGGTTAAAGTCTAATTTCTCTCGAGTCAAGTTTAAGCGTTGAGCACATGCGGAGAGATAAATGAATGGGTAGCACCAGATCAAGTAAGGTATAAACTTGTAAGAATTTATAAATAGCTTACCCGTGATCACCTCGTTTGAGTTCTCGCATTTTGACCGGTCACAACAAACGCTTCTTCCGGAATCGTTGACTTTGACTTTTACGGGACGATCTTTTGAGTCATCGTCCCCGTTGAACTAGGTTTATTCTGCGTCTAATCTCGGCGATATGTCCTTCCTTTCCACAATTATAGCATACCTTGAGCTGTTGTGGGCGGGTTTGGTGATATGTCCCTCTTTTCGCATTTTAGCATATAATGGATGGTCGTTCTCCTCCCTTAGAACCGATTCATTCTTTAAACCTAATTGTCGTCTTCACGTAAGTGGTTATTAAATCTCCTCTTTTAAAATCTCCTCTGACTCGCTTCTTATTTTCATGGCCATGATTACCACCGGAGTGGTTACCATTTTGTCCGTCTGTTTCTTTCTCATTTGGTTATCATTATTACATTGTTGCCTTATCTACAGTACGATCCAAGTTATGGTCCCTCGGTTGAACATACTCGTTATCTCGCTCTAACAATTGAGCCACTAACAACATTTGAATAGAGAAAATTTATGAGAAATGAGATATTGTTGTATGTATTGAACGTGAATGCTCTGACTTATTAACATAAGCATGTAAATGCAATCGACGTAAACGTGCCAAATATAAATCTATCTTTTATCTTGAGGACCATCCTCGTTTCTGACTGCGTCGGTATATTATCATTTCACGAAGAAACGGGTGAAAGCAATTGGTGCTCGATAAGAAATATTATGACTAAGATAATCTCAATATTCAACCAGGTTTAAGCCACGAGATGACTTTCAAAAAATATAAACATAGGGATGATGACAATGATATAAGAATTGATAAAACAAGTTCAAGAAATTATATTTATCCGGGAATTAATAGCGTCCAATTGTCAGCGTGATCTTGTTTTGTAAAGAGTAAAATTCAAGAAATGATCCCGATCCGGTGTAAGAAACACTGGCGGATAGGATATTCCAGCGGAATAATGAGGCGGAACCGAGTCAGTGCCAAAACACCACCGAGCAGGATGTTCAATGAGCGGAATAATAAAAAGCGAACCCGGATCCGGTGTAAAAACCTACAGGCAGGATATTTCCAGCAGATAATAATGTTCGGCGATACGGTAAAGTGATTTATAACATATTAACATTGATCTTTGTGAAGGTAAATCAATTCCTGAATACTAATAATAGAGGTAAATACTAGTGAAGAGACTCTTAGATGATGTATATAGGCCCCAAAATAAATAATTGAAAATCGCCTTACGTATTTGATCTTTTTGGTGATCGTTTTTAACTTGTCGTCCGTGATTTAATCTGATAACATATTATCACAATGTCTTGTGACAATAATTGAATCAATAATATAAGAGGCCTGATCTGACGATTCTTGTGGCGATAATTTCTTATCTGACCCGCAGCAGTATTTTGTACTTTTACTGCGTTGGTTCACTTGGTAACACCTCCGTAGATTATTTTATAAAAAAATATTTTTGTCGTTTTCTCGGTCCAAAGCGATAATGTTGTGAGGGTCACGATAGTTTCGACCATTATCTGAATATTCCACTATGAAAAGAATATTCCCGGAGCGAGCCAAATATTTTATCTTTTGCAAAAATTTATAAATATTACCTGACTATAACATTATATCAAATTTATTCCAATATTCAAAAATAATATTTATGAAAAATTCATCTTTATTTTGTTCTTTCTTATCAAAATTTGAGCAGGGAACCTCTTCGTCGTCCAAATCTTCCTCTATTTAAATAGGTTCTAACTTCAGTAATATGGTTGGGTCTTTCACATATTTACGTAACATGAATATGAAAAGCGTTATGAACGAGACATATTTGGCGGTAAAAGCGAGTCTATAGGGCAGAGTTCCTCTTTCGATCGAGGATTAAAAAGGCGGATAGATGAATCGAGATTAAGTTTTCTCTCCTTCGCTGATCTTGCTTAACTCCTTTCCTGATTTCGTGCGTCCTTCACGATGAAGAGATCGGCTATAACTCTCTTTTAATCGATTTTGTGAGGTTTTTATCGTTGTCGGATCATTTGAATCTTTAAAGTAGTCATACGTGCCAACTCACGGTCCTTGAAGCGACACTTTTCTTCCATTACAATGCTTCGAATGGAGCCATGCCCGATACTTATGACATTATTTGTTATTTGTGGAAAAACTCCACGATGGTAGAACTTGTCCCAGCTCCTTGAAATCAGGACACGGAGTCTTAATAGATCTTGAGAAGTTTGAATAGTCCTCTCCATTTGTCAAAATCCAAATTACGAGGATGATATCTTAGAAACTAAATCGTGAAATCTGTGCCATACGATCTTACAATCGATCGTTTATGTACATCTGACGAAAGGCGTTCAAAGTGTATAAGTTTCACAAATATCAGTAAGAAATGGCGGGACTTGATCAATCATCAACAATTATTAAAATGGCATCGATGCCTTTGAAACCTTTTACTTGAAATTGAAAATGTGTAGCGAATACACATTTTGGTACTCCCGAGATGCGAAATGCGGCGATATTATATACTTTCATCGAGTGGTCGTTAGGAACACTGAAAGTGCAGGAGTTATTTCAGTAATGTTCCTTATCGGCCATCGGCTGTCGTCCACATGCGTCCACAGGTCTTTAATTCTATCCACCGCTTTAAAAATTGTTGCAGTTCAGCCAGCGTCGTTTAGCGTATTGAGTTCACTTTACAGGTGAAGAAAAGTTGAGGCTTTTTATGATCCAGTAAAGATCTGCTTTCTCCCCATACAATGAAGGACATGCCTTCGAATCCATAATACCGTGCACAGGAGTTAAAGCTAAAATCTTTGGAATGTCGGTGATTCACAATCTTGATTGTTGATGCTCCGGAGCGAAGATCGATCTTTGAAAAGAATTTGGCTCCTTACTTATTTGGTCGATGGTCGTAATGCATTAGCGATAGAACTATTTTTGATGGTGTTCGTGATTCGACTCCGGGATGGAATAATAGCGTAAATGGAGAAATGCCCGATTGTTTGAAAGAATGGGTGAGACCACGTGCCCGGTATCAAATGGCAAAAGTATAGACTTCATTAGAGTTTATGATAAAAGGCGAAGCTTACGGTTCATGATGATCAGAAAGGGCTCATAATTCTGGTGAGTTCCTTGCTCTTTAGGAGAAGTCTTGAAAAGAATTTGGCTCCTTGTTGGTCGAACAATTCGTCGATATCTCCTTGATTACCTGACTCCGATAGTAACTTTTGCATTTTAAGAATTAGAAATCTTTTTAGGATAAAGCGCTGGTGCCTCCAGTTGGGTCTCCAGTTAATAGTGATTTGGTGATGTGTCCCATGTTAGTTTTCCCTAAGCGAATAGCTCTTGAGATAGTATGATTGATTTTAATGGTTTGGTCGTTTTTAGGCATAATGGGTTGATTAGGAATATGATGGGTCGATGCGTGATAAGTAGTTCTCCTTCACAGTTGAACTTTGATTCACTTGCTCTTTGGGATGACAAATGTTTCTCCCACTTGCTGTTCTTTAGTTTATTGTTTGGCCTGATTACCTTCTTCCACAAGTTACATCATGTCCTCCATCATTGTTGAATCTCCTTTTCTTGTGCTTACCATTGGTATTATAATTTTCTTAAATGCTCTCTCTTTTGGAAATAAGGAACCTCTGACATTCTTCTCTTTCATTTATCTGAGTGGTTGATTGTTGCTTTCTGGGTTCCAACCTCCACCTCCTTATGTGCCAGCGAATACTTTTCGGAGAAAGTATCATGTAGTTTTGACCAGCGAAAAAGTAAGGCGAGGGAACCTCCGCGAACATCCCCAAGACATCGAAATATCTTTGTGTAATACGCTGTCATTAACCCACTTGATGGTTTGCTCTCCCTTAAACTCACGTTGGTCGGCTCCAAATTGTTTAAGCGGTGGTGGCAGCAGGGAGTTTCCCGTGTTTTTCACCTTCGTTTTGGACGGAATTTCTGAACTTATCTTGATTATTGATATGTGGTGAATCAGCGATCGCTGCGACTCCATTCTTATTCTCAATATTCTCGGGATGTCATTTTGGAATCTTTGCCACAAAACAAAGGTTAATTGACATAACAAATTATCCTTATCTTGACCTGACGATAAAATAACCACGTAAACTTAGGTAGGTCATCTTGTGAAGGTATTCATCTCTCCCTCTAATCTTATTCTCACATCTTAGCAGGATCACATCCCTAAAGCTCGTCTGTTATGGCGCCCCCAAAATTGGGTATACATCACCCGTCTTGAGTACTTGGCGTACATCGTTGATGCGGAATTTAATCTGACTTATTAACATAAGCGTAGGTATGCAATCTGGCATAAGCGCTTGAGTTAAATACTGAATATAAATTCTACTAGATATTATACAAACTCGAACAAAAGTCCTCATTCTGATTATTATCACACTATTTACGAGAATAGTGAGGACTCTAATCTTATCTTGGGACCATCCTCGTTTCCCTGACTCGTCTATATTATCATTTCACGAAAACGGTGAAACAAAGGTGAGCTCAACTAGCCCGATAGAAATATTATGACTAAGATAATGCGAGAATAAATTATCAATAGTCTTGATAATGTTAAAGCGATAAAAATACAATAGACAACCCGGTTTAAGCTGCGGTAGGAATATCGCTGATCCGTTAAAAGTGAGTAGAAAATAAAATCTCTACTATCTTTAGGTTTTAAAGGTTTTTCATCATTTGTTTAAATGAGACTCGAACTTTAATAAATATTTTCATCATCGAATCACCCACGTTACTACGGCGAGGATATTCTTTAGTATCGCGACCATTGACAATTATTCATTTCACGGGCCGAGAATATTTGTGTATTCATTAATGGTCATGAGTCGTATCATACCAACAATGTCCATCGATCTTCTTCTATTACCGAAGATTTTATCACATCATTTGTAACATTACGGTCGTGTGATTACAATCGAATAGTCTCACATTCATAATCATACCAAGTCCATCTATACCTTCTGATGACCACGGATGACTTTCAAAAAATATAAACATGAGGATGATGACAATGATATAAGAATTGATAAAACAAGTTCAAAATTATTTTATCCGGGAATTATTAAGCGTCAAATTGTCGGCGTAATCTTGTTTTGTAAAGTAAAATTCAAGAATGATCGGAAGAATATTTCCATGAAAAGATCTTTGGATGAAACCGAAATATCGAGGATATTACTAATTTCATGGAGTATAGAAGTCGAAGTTTTAACTAAATTTGGGTATAATAAAGAATGGAATAACAAAAAGAAATCACCATGTACGCGATGAAGCAGCGCAGAACAGATGTTATTCAACGGAATAAAAGCGGAACGGAACGGGTCGGGTGAAATTCACAAGCGGATGTTCAACGAATAATAAAGATGGAACGGAATCGAATTGTAAACACGGAATAGGATATTCAAGCGAGAATAATAAAGAGCGGAACCGGTCCGATTGTAAAACACGCAGACGAGGATGTTCCAGAATAATAAAAGAGGCGGAACGGTTAGGTGTAAAACACACGGTGAGGATGTTCCAAACAGAATAATAAAGAATGTCACCAAGTATAAGGTAAACCACTTATACGAGGTTATTCCAGCGGAATAATAAGCGATGGAATAACCTTGCAGTTCTCTTCGTGAATAAGAAAGAATAACACCCTTACATTTGGTAGGAGATTGAATCTTGCGTGATGTAAATGTAACAAAATCTTCTTCTTTCTCTCTTATTCTCTCTATACTTTCTCTCTCATAAGCTTGAATGAATTTAGTGAAAATAATGAAATACTAGGCCTCTATTTATAGAAGATTTCTAGCTTAGCACTGCCAGGTGTGAAAAAGAGTAGCAGCGGTTGGTTTATCGGCTGCTGTAATGTGAAGCGACAAGTGGTTCGGATTGTAGTAATGTGAAGCGACAAGTGGTTGACGTGCGGTAAAAGGTAATTCTTATTAGCGAAGGTAAATACTACTGGACGTAAGGTAAATACTATTCACAAGGGTAATTCATTGTGTTTAAGGTAAATCTTTTATTCACAAGGATAATTACTATTATTGGAAGGTAAATCTTATTGATGAAGACTCTTAGATGATGACATATGGCCCCCCGTAAAAAAATCAAACTTACAAATCGTAACACATATTTAATCTTTCGATAATTATTAATCATTTATAACTTGTCGTCTCAATTATTGATTTAATCTTATAACATATTATCACGAGATGATCTTTGTGACAATAATTGAATCAATAATATAAGAGATATGATCACGTAATTCTTATGTGATAATTGGTATAGTAAATTGGTGACTTCACGTAAGCATCGATAATCAATCTGAGTATACTACTTATGCTCTTGACCGCAGCGTATTCTTTGCTTTTACACCAAGGGTAGTTCAACGGTTTAACGGTAACACTCCGCCGTTATTTTAATAAAAATATTTTTGTCGTTTTCTCGATCAAATCCAATAATGTTGTAGGGTCCACCAATGATTGAGAGTCATTATACGAATATTCCCTAACAAAGAAATATTCCCAAGCCAAAGCGAATATTTTATAACAACTTGCATACTTTGCAAAATTTATAAATATTACCCATAACTATATGTGGGGTTTCAAACCTCTCGAAAAGCGTCATCGTTCCTCATTCTCCACTGATGAGGTCTGAGCACGGATAACTCTGCAAACTTTGCCTCGTCTTGAGACAAATTGGTTGTTTTTTGTTACAATCGATGAACTCAGCTTCCTTCATATATGCCCGAACACTTTCCGGAAAGTATTTGTCGTTAAATAATTTTGAAATGTCTCTCGAGACATCTTTGAGTCTTGAAAATTTGGATGGAATGCGCTTCACGGACTCCCACCGGTGATATGCTGCGCTTTCGCGGAACATAAAAGGTGGCGAATGGAACCTCTGTTCCATTCTCCGTGCATCCCAAGACATCGAATATCTTGGTAATTTGTTTGACCCATGTTTCCGCCCCATGATCGGATCGGCTTTCCTTAAATTCTGGTGGTCCCAATTGTGGCGCCCCCAAAATAGGTATACATCACCCATTACGAGTTATCAATACATGAGTATGCGAAGCAACTTCAACTTTATTATTACAATGAGAAAAGCTGTGAGTTTGAATACAAATATTATCTTCAGAACAATATCTATACTCAAATAAATTTTCATCACATTTATTGATACATTATTTTACAAAAATGGTGAGGACTACTAAACAACTCTCTCAGAACTTTCATTCCGTACCAGGCTAAATTACAATTTATATTCTCGCCTCCACGAGAAGAAAAATGGAACAAAAGGAAAAGGGTGAACTCAACTAGCCTAGTAAAGAATATTATGACTAAGATAATATACAACAAATTATCGTTAGTCTTGACGGGGAAAAATCTAATAGAATACTGATAGACAACAAATTTTAAATCAATATTATGCGGAAATAATAATTCATTAGAAGAGTTAAGTAGAGAATGCAAACTACTATCTTACTATGTATGAATTTAAAAGTTCATCGTCTATCTTTTATCCTGTAACATCAATCGATATATATCTGGAATCAAATATTCATCTTTACTTCTCTGCCAAAGATATTCATCGATTAGTCGTGTTCATCTACTAAACACTGTTCATCTTTGCACTACTGGGCCAAAGATATTCTTAAAATCATTCATCTTTTTACTACTGAGGCCAAAGATATTTCATAATATCATCATTTAGGGTGAAGATGATGAAAAATATTTTAAAGAAAGCGAATCCGGTGAAACAAAATAGCGAGGATTAAGGATTAAGGATTCGTACTTTGTTTTATCCACGTCTAAAATACCTCAAAAATAATTACGGTGGTGTAAAATTCAAGAATGATCAAAACATGGATCTGATCAAAGCTAGTATCCGAATAGATATTTTAGACGAAAAGAAAATTTTTCATTTTTCGATGAATATAGTATGATATGCGTGAATAGTCTTAGTATCGTGAATAGTAACTCAGGCACCAAAAGTTCCAAATTTGATAAAAACTTCAGATCAATATTTTAACATAATGATATTGAAGAAATAATATCATTACTGAAAAAATAATATCCCTTACCTCCACAAAGACAAGTACTTACGGTTGAAAACAGGATATAGGCTATGACTTGAACTTGCATCGTATAGCAATACTCAAAGTATACTCAAAATACTCACAAGAATAAACTCGATAATATAGAGAGAAAACTTGATTTACGGTGTGATTTTCAATTCTAACCTAAGCACCTATTTATAGGAAATTGCTTAGAAACCAAAGCGAAAATTTAATAACTTAATAATATATATATATATTTTCCAACACACTTAATTTGCCCAACATCAGCCACCAACCAGCCCACTACACAAGACTAACAACAAAAAAAAACGTTTTTCTAATTTTAAATATTTTAAACTTCGGAAATCAATTATTTGAACTTGAACTTCGATAATTCATAATAAATAGCCCTTTTGCCGGAAAATTCGAATCTCATGACTTTTATTGGAAATTCAATTCTCTACAACTTTGCAGAAGAAAAGTTTTCCAAATTCCAAACAAAAAATTGACCGAAATCCACAAGCAGACGATTTTCTGAAATTTATAATCAAATTTCGATCGATAAATGGGGTCCGCAGAGCATGTTTAACATGTTTTAAACATTTATTGCAACAAAAATACTCTTCCTCATCGTATACTCATATATCCCACATTCGTTGTAAAAATATCACCATTATTATATTATTAAAATATAATAATATATTTAAATAATTATTTTATCGAGGAAAAAGATAAAATTTCAATTTTCAACAATTGTCACATTAAAAATTTTCTCCATCTATATCCACATAAATTCAATATTTTTCTTATCATATGAATCGATAATTAATTATTCACAAATAATATTCTGAGAATCACAATATTGATGACTGAGGCGGTTCAGGAAGAGGGGCTTTCGATAAAGATTTCTCCTTCTTGGTAGCCTTGATTAGGTGACCAAACCTCTCCTTGAAGCGAGAACTTTTTTAGACATTGCCAATAATGTTATCAATAATATTATTAGGATAATATGAATTATTGCTTCAGATAATGGAAAATCGTGTAATAACAATTTATTGAAACAACGGTAATATAAAATATCGATGCATCAATTATTGAATCAATAAAATCTTTGAGCGATAATTATCTGTAACCATTATTAAGTAGTGCCTTCTTACGTAGAATCAATAATTGGTGCGATACTGGTGTCTTCTTGTGTTTTAAACCCATAGAGTATTTTAACAATGATACTTGTAATAACTACATTTATTATTTTTAAACAACTTATATTTGTCATTTTCTTCATCCAATCGCTTTACATTATGGGGCCCACATGTGCTTTTGCTTGTCAAAGTCACGAATATTCAGAAGCGATCTGAATATTCCACGACAAACGAATATTCCCAAGCAATGATGAATATTTTATAACCACTTGCTTATTTTGAAATATTTGCGTATTTTACCCCTAACTATCCACATTAATCAATCAACCCTTACTATTTCAAAATAATAAATAGAAAATTAAATTTCATTAATAATAAGTTGGGGTCTTACAACCTCCCTCCTTATGAAATTTCATCCTCGAAAATTGACGTATACACAGTGTTTGAAAAGGTGAGGATACCTCGCTTTCATTTAGTTTCGATCCCGGTCATTTCCTCTATAGCATGATTCCTCCACGGAACTTTAACTTGTGGTATGACATTTTCTTGGCGTGGGACATGCTCCTTCCTATCCAAGATCTTGACAGTACCTCCTCATACGTTAAGTCTTAATTTATCTCATCCGGTTCTAACTTTATATAGCGTGGTTGGTCTTTCACATATTTGAAATGCGGATATGTGAAACACATTATGAACACGAGAGACATACTCGGAGAATGTAGCGAGTCATAGGCTACATTTCCTACTCGGTCAAGAAATTTGAAATGGACCGATAAATCGTGGATTGAGCTTTTACTGTAAGACCCCGACTTTTATAAATAAAGATGAATTTTCTATAAATATTATTTTTGAATATTATGGAATAAATTTGATATAATGTTATAGTTGTGGGTAATATTTATAAATTTTGCAAAGTAAGCAAGTTGTTATAAAATATTAGTTTGGTGGGGAATATTCTTTTTGTCGGGGAATATTCAATACGACTATTTCAATCATTAGTGGACCTACTGCGGAAGTATTGTCGTAGTTAGAAAAGCGACAAAATTATCTTTCTATAAAAATACTTGGCGGAGGTATTGCAGATTAAAAGCTGTTGAACTACCCGATGGTAAAAAGAAACTGATGTCTGGCGTGGTTGCGTAGTAGCACAACGGTATTGATTATTGATCTTTACGTGAAGTCACTTAGCTATACTCAATTATTTCTACGATAATTGCTGCATCATATCTCTTATATTATTGATTCAATTATTGTCACGATTATCATCGTATAATATGTTATATTATTAATTGAGGCGACAAGTTATAAATGATTAATAATTGTTGAAAGATTAAAAATGTGTTAATAAAATGATTTGTGGTAATATTTATTCAATCCTTGATGTATATAAAGAGTTTGTTATGAGACGTTTGTGGTAAGTTTGATTATTTTATTGGGGGGCCATATGTCATCATCTAAGAGTCTCTTCGTCGATAGTAATTACCTTCTTCAATAGTATTTACCTGCTGCAAATAGTAGTTGTCCTTGATATTACCAAGAGTTAAGCGCCTCTTGATTGTTCCAAAGGTTAATTACCCCTTCATGAAATAGTAGTTGTCTCTTGATATTACGAAGTCATTTTGACCGCCGTTAAGACGAAAAGCCACCCTCGGTTTTTCTATAAATAGAAAGCTCATTCCTTCATTATTTCTTTGAATTCATTGAAACTCTAGAGAAAACTATAGAGAAAGAAAAAAGTATTCTTTACTTCACTTTTCCAATATTGAGTTCTTTAAGGTAGGGAATATTATTTGTTGTCTTTCATACGGGGTATTATTCTTTCTTATTCATGAAGAGAAAGCTGTTGTTATTCCATTTCTTATTATTCTATTGGAATAACACATATCTGTGATTTACCTATACTTGGTGACATTCTTATTATTACATTGGAACATCACATGCGTGTGTTTTACAGGACACAGTTAAAATCTTTATTATTATTACATTGGAATATCACATGCGTGTGTTTTACGGACACAGTTCCATTTTTTATTAAAGTCTTTATTATTACCGTTTGAATATCATGTATACATCTTTATCTGTAGGACTGGTTCCATCATTTATTATTCCACATTTATTATTACATTTGGAACATCACAGCCGATTGTGAATTTCATCGACACTGGTTAAGTTATTATTATTACATTGGAATAATAACTTTTGTCTTGATCTATCGCATGCGTGGTGATTTCTTTTGTTATTCCATTCTTTATTATACCTAGTTGGTTAAAACTTTGACTTATATACTCCATGAAATTAGTAGAATATCCTTGATATTTGCGTTTCATCCGATATCTTTTATGGAAATATTCTTACGATCATTCTTGAATTTTACTCTACAAAACGATGTCATGTTGACAATTTGGACCTTAATAATTCTGGATAAAATAATTCTTGAACTTGTTTTATTGAATTCTTATATCATTGTCATCATCCTCGTATTTATATTATGTTGAAAGTCATATATGTGGCATGTAGTGCATAGATGGACTTGGTATGATTTACGAGGAGACTATTCGGTGTAATCGTGGTAGTAATATTACAAATGATGTGATGAAAGTCATCATGTGGCTGTAGTGCATAGATGGACTTGGTATGATTATGGCCAGAGAGACTATCGATTGTGTCGTGGTAGTAATGTTACAAATGATGTGATTAAAAATCCTCGATTGGTGTAGTGCATTGATGGGCCGAGTTGTTGGCATGATCATGACCATTAATGAATACCACAACTATTCTTGGCCCGTGAATGCGTGAATAATTGTGGTCGTGATACTAAAAGAATATCCTTGCCGTAGTAGTGCGAGGGTGATTCGATGATGTGGAATATTAATTAAAAGTGAGTCTCGGCTATATGATGATGAAAATCCTTTTAAATCATAAAAGATAGTAGATTTTATTTTCTACTTGACTCTTTTAATGGATTCTTTGGTTCCATTGTAGTTAAACTTGATGTTCATTATATTTTATCGGTTTAACAACTTTGTTGTAGGCTAATGATAATTTATTACGCATTATCTTAGTCATAATATTTCTTCTTGAGCTAGTTGAGCTCACCTTTCTTAACTCCTTTGTTCTCTTGAGGAAATGAGAATATAAATTTGGAGACCGAGTCGGGGAGCAGTCTTGGTCGAGGAGGATAGCATTAGTAGTCCTCACTATTACGTGAAATAGTATGATAATAATTGTAATGAGGACTCCTTTTGAGTTTGTATAATATCTAGTAGACAATATTTGTATTCAAACTCACGGTTTATGTCAAATATTATACCACGCAGTTATATTAATAAGTTGTATTTAAATTACATACCATGTATCGACTACCTAAGATGGGTGATGTATACCTAATTTTGGGGGCGTCACATTTTCTCTCTTCCCAAATCTTGTAACTCCCTTCCATGGAGCGACTTCATGACAATACATGATCCCCTATACTAAATTCCACGTCCTTTCGATGAAGATCCGCATAACTCTTTTATCGATCTTGTGCTTGGTTTGTATCGTTGTCGAATTATTTGGATCTTTTAAAAGTGATCATACGTTCAACTCGGGTCCCAACAATGTTGCTTCACCCACCTTGTCCCAACTTATCTTTGGAAGCGACACTTTTCGTCCATATAATGCTTCAAATGGAGCCACACCTATACTTGATCGATAAGCTTGTTGTTGTAGGAGAATTCACCTGATGGTAAATACTTATCAGCGCCCTTGAAGTCAGGAAATCTTGAAGTTTGAATAGTCCTTTTGATTGTCCGTGGTTTGAGGATGGTATCTCGGCTCAATCGTAAATCCGTGCCCGTAGCTTTTTTGCAAGCTAACCCAAAATCTTAGCGTGAATCTTGGGTCGCGATCCAGAAACTATGGATCTGAGGCGTGCCATGCAACCTCACAATCTCATTCACGCGTCATACTAGCGAAGGCGTTCGAGGAATAAGTCTCCGTGTCGGCAAGAAATGAAAGCGGACTTGGTTAATCTATCAACAATAACCCAAATAGCATTGATGCCTTGAGAAGCCGTAGTAGGAAGACCCTAACGAAATCCATGGTAATATGTTCCCACTTCTATTTGAATCTCAAGTGGTTGCAGCGGACCCTTAGGTACTAGATGCTCCGCCTTTACACGTTGACAAGTTAAACACATCGAGATAAACTTTGCAATCTCTCTTCGTATTGTTCCACCAAAATGTATGTCGAAGATCACGATACATTTGGTACTTTCGAGATGGATTGCAAATGGTGTATTGTGTGTCTCTATCATAATCTTGTACTTCAAATCAGTCGTTAGGGACCAGAAAGTGCAGAGTGGACTCGAAGTATTCCTTCTTCATCGATTCTCGCTTAGGAATAGCTCATTCTTGTACTTTCTTAACCCGTATGCATCATCTCAAGATTCGGTGGCTTGAGTAACCTTAACTTTTTCTATTAAAGTTGGCTACATCGTATACTTGACATCATCGCACTCATTCCGCATATGATCTTCTCTACTCAACGCGTCATTTCTACCACGTTAAACTTTTCGGGATGGTATTGAATAATGTGGTCGTAGTCTTTCGATAGCTCGAGCCAGCGTCATTGTACGCGTGTTGAGTTCTTTTTTAGTGAAGAAATATTTAAGGCTTTTATGGTGCGAATATATCTCCATTTTCTCCCCAAATAGATAGTGCCTCCGTATCTTTAGTAGCAGCTTATTGCTTGCCTGACTCTAGATCATGGTAGGATAATTCCTCTCATACTCTTTAAGTTGTCATGCGGCGCAAAGGCTATGACTTTCCACGTTGCATGAGAACACATCCAACCCTTTGCACGAAGCATCGGTTTGTGAGATAACAAATCCATCAAGAACGGATGGTATTATTAGAACGGTCTTAGAAATAAGTCTCCTCTTAAGCTCTTGGAAACTCTTCGCGTTCTTCGCTCCAAGCGAATTGTGTATCCTTAGGAGTTATTTGAGTTAATGGAGTAGCGATTAGAGAAAACCCTTCCACGAATCTCAGAAAATAACCGGACTAGACCGAGAAAGCTTCGTACTTGATCCCAATTTCGACTTGGTTGCTCGACTTTGTATTGCTTGATCTTGGCATGGGTCACGAGATACTCCATGTTTTGACACTGCGTGCCCAAGAAATGCTACTTCCTCGAGCGAACTTCGCATTTCTTCAATTTGGCATATAGTTTGTTTTCACGAAGCCTTTGGAGTACCGACTTCAAATGGTGCTCATGATCTTCACGACTTTTGGAATATATGAGAATGTAAATTGATAAAGACAACAACAATGGCCGATCAAATATTCCTTGAATACTCGGTTCATCATATCCATGAAAGCCGCGAGGAGCATTAGTTAGTCCAGAAAGACATGGTAAGAATTCATAATGCCCGTATCGAGTTACGAAGGCGATCTTTGGAATATCCTCGATTCTAATCTTGGTGATGATATCCGAGCGAAGATCGATTTTGAAAAGAATTATGCCCCTTGCAATTTGGTCAAACAAGTCATCAATCGAGGTAGAGGATACTATTATTGATGGTGACATGGTTCGATTCAGATAGTCAATCTGAAAGTCGCATACTTGAGTCTTTCTTCTTTACGAATAAAGCAGGAGCACCCGAGGAGATGTCTTGGGGCCAGAATGAAGCAGATGTCCAACAATTCACGTAGTTGGACCTTTAACTCTGAAGTTGATAGGAGCCATTCGATATGTGGTTTTATAAATGGGCCTTGTATGCCGGGTTCAAGATCGATAAAGAATTCAACTTCACGTTACGGGGTAGGCGGGAAGTTCTTGAAATCGTCGGAAAAGTCAATAACAACGGGAATATTATTCAAATTTGGCGTGTCTTTATTCAAATCCATAACATGGGCTAAGAAAGATTGACATCCGTTTTTCAATAAGCGAATAGCTTTATGATTAGATATAGCGGTGATTGATTTTAATGGTTTAGTTGCTTGAATTAAATCTGACGGGTTGGTTAGGAATATGAAAACTAACAACACTTACGAAAATAATCAATTTTGGCATAATGAGTAGTTAACCAATCAATCCTAAAATCACATCAAAAGCAAGTATTTTTAACGAGATAAGGTCGGCGGGTAAGGTGATGGTGCCAACTTGAATCAAACAAGATTTATAAGCGGTGGATGTGATGAAAGTTTCTCTAGCGGAGTTTCCACGAGATAGGTCGAAAGTCTAATTTCTCCGGTCAAGTTTAAGCGTTGAGCACATGCGGGAGAGATAAATGAATGGGTAGCACCGGTATCAAGTAAGGTATAAACTTCGCGAGAATTTATAAATAGCTTACCCGTGATCACCTCGTTTGAGTTCCTCGCATTTTGACCGATCCAACAAACGCTCTTCCGGAATCGTTGACTTTGACTTTTAGGGACGATCTTTTGAGTCATAATCCCCATTGAACTAGGTTTATTTCTGCGTCTGATCTCGGCGATATGTCCTTCCTTTCCACAATTATAGCATACCTTGAGCTGTTGTGGGCGGTTTGGTGATATGTCCTCTTTTCCGCATTTGTAGCATATGGCCGGTGGTCGTTCTCCTCCCTTAGAACCGATTCTTCTTAAGCCTTTGTGTCTTTTCATATGGTAGTTGTTAAATCTCCTCTTTTAAAATCTCCTCCTCACTCGCTTCTTCTTATTTTCATGGCCATGATTACCACGGAGTGGTTACCATTTTGTCCGTCTATTTCTTTCTCCATTTGGTTATCATTATTACATTGATTGCTTTATCTGCGATGCGATCCACGGTTATGGTTCCTCGGTTGAACATACTCGTTATCTCATTTCTAACAATTGAGCCACATTACAACTTATCCGAATAGAGAAAATTTATGAGAAATGAGATATTATCGTATGTCGGGTTTGAACCTCTCGAAACATCCGCGTCATCGTTCCTCATTCTCCATGATGAGGTCTGAACACGGATAACTCTGCAAACTTTGCCTCGTCTTGAGACAAGTCGTGTTGTTTTATTCTAATCGATGAACTCCACTTCCTTCATATAATGAACACTTTCGGGAAAATATTTGTCATTAAATAATTTTGAAATGTCTCTCGAAGACATCTTTGAGTCTTGGTGGATGGAGTGCGCTTCACAGACTCCCACCAGTGATACGCCTCGCCACCGGAACATAAAGGTGGCGAATGGAACCTTCATTCCTCCGTGCATCCCAAGACATCGAATATCTTGGTAATTTGTTTGACCCGTGTTTCCGCCATGATCGGATCGGCTTTCCTTAAATTACGGTGGTCCCATTTGTGGCGCCCCCAAAATAGGTATACATCACCCATTACGAGTTATCAATACATAGATGCGAAACAACTACAACTTTATTATTACAACAAGTAAAGCGTGAGTTTGAATCTACAAATATTATCTTACAGACAATATCTATACTCAAATAAATTCTCATCACATTTATTGATACATTATTTTACAAAAATGGTGAGGACTACTAAACAACTCTCTAGAACTTTCATTCCATACCCCAGGCTACGTCTTCGCATTTATATTACCGCCTCACGAGAAGAAAAATGGAACAAAAGGAAAAGGGTGAACTCAACTAGCCTAGTAAAGAATATTATGACTAAGATAATATACAACAAATTATCGTTAGTCTTGACGGGGAAAAATCTAATAGAATACAATAGGCAACAAATTTTAAATCAATATTACATGGTGAAATAATAATTCATTAGAAGAGTTAAGTAGAGAATGCAAACTACTATCTTACATGTATGAATTTAAAAGTTCATCGTCTATCTTTTATCCCTCTAACATCAATCAATATATATAAAATAGGTCCATTCCATCGCACCCAAAAGTTCCAATTTGATAAAAACTTGGATCGATATTTCAACATAATATATGAAGAAATAATATCATTACTGAAAAAAAAATAACTCTGACTTTATTACAACAATTGTCAAAGTGCAAAATACAACAACCACGTATCTTTGTGAGTTTGGATACAAATATACCAAGTACTTCAACTTTATTACAACAATGACAACCTACGTGAGTTTGGATGCAAATATATAGGTATAGACACCTTCATAAGGTATAGCTGTTTTAGAAATTAGAATCTTTGGGAAGTGCTCGAGAGAAACCCATACATGGGAGGCCGTGCTTTTAGGTTATGGTAGATATCATATGGCCACGAAATTATCCTTGGTTGATTGATAGACCCCCAAAGAAAAACAAGAAGATTACTATCGTATTCTTCCCGATGGTGAGTCTTCTCTTGACATATCATTATCTCCTTTGTCTCTAATTTGGTATTATACTCTCCAAACAAACACAAGATTATATAGGTAGTGCTTGTAAATATACTCGGCAAGTGGATGAAGCCTGACCGTGTCTTATGATAACACGAGTTTGTATGTCATTAGACATCTTGTATGATAGTGACAAAACACCCTTCCAAGTTAAATTCACCTCACCCTCAACATCTATAGACCACCACTCTATTCCTCATTTATCCCAGCTCGACCCGGCTACACTTTTATTACACGAAAGGAATTGTGAAACAAAGGGTGAAGCCTGACTAGCTCGATAAAGAATATTATGACTAAAGATAAATAAATTATCAATAGTCTTCATCGATAATAAATCGGAGATTTAGAACATATGGTAGATGATAAAACTTTTCAACCCGTAGTTGCGGTGAACGAAGCGATCCATTAGAAGAGTCGAATAGACTATAAAAGTCTATTATCTTCTCCGTGTTAAAAGTCCACTGACAATATTTTATCACTGTAACATCAATCAGCAGTTCCTTTCCACGATCATATGAATAACTTCATAATCATAATTGTGATTCTAAATTCCTCTTCTCATCCGGGGCGAAGATAATTTTCATCACTGTCTTTACGAAACATCAAATATCATGGTTATACCAAATCACGGTTCACATTCATAATCATACTAATAAATTTCATCTTTACTGCGGGCGAAGATATTCATCAACAGTTCATCTTTACACTACAAATTTAAAGATATTCAACAACAGGTCATCTTTGCATTCTGAGCGAAGATATTCATCGATAATTCATCTTTTACTCTGAATTTAAAGATATTGACAACGGTCATCTTTGCATTCTGAGCGAAGATATTCATCGATAATTCATCTTTTTACTTCAATTTAAAGATATTCGACAACAGGTCGTCTTTGCATTCTGAGCGAAGATATTCATCGATAATTCATCTTTGCTACTCTGCATTTAAAGATATTTCAACAAGTCATCTTTTTGCGAAGATATTCTGAGCTGATTTAAAGAGAATATATATATCGAAAAATCGTAATCATTTTAGGAAGTTATATAACAATAATTATAACCATGTTGATCGATTCACCTTTGCACTTAAGCTAAAAATATTGATTGTAAATTTGATGGTAAATGATCGTACCGGTCGACAATTCAACTTTTTGCTTTCTTGGCGAAAAGAGAACCTATGGTCGCGATCGTACGATAATCTACCCATCTTTACACTCGAAGTCGAAGAAATATCATCATTAGGGTTATAAGAATGTTATATAAAAATAATATAATCAAAACATGGTTTTAATTTCAAGAGTAAGATTAATAAATCAGCGATAATTTGGTGGGAGAAGAAACCGATTTGTTGTGAATAGTACCCGTATTAAATACGTAGTCCGTATATCGTGCGTAGTAACCTCGACACGAAAAGATAAAGTTTAATAATAAAATTCATATCCATATTTATAACACCTTAATCAAATGTTATAAATCACTTAGAAATCTCATAATCTAATATTATTAATATTATAATAATATTTTAATCATTTCTCAAACTTATAAACAATTTAATTAAATTGTTTACACTTTCTTAATTAATGCATTTAATCATCATAAAATGCGAACTCATAAAATTTCATCACCGATAACTAAAACCCTCATCAAAAATCTGCATATACCTCGTATATGATTCTCGAACCATAAAATCATATTTTCTAATTTTCTTACTTCACATAACATATTTAATTCATTTGCTCATAACTAGAACATTTTCATGAAAAAACCAAATCGGTTTAAAAATATTTCTTTTAAGGATTTAGCATAAAATAGTCCCATATTGAACATATATTTTTCTTGAAATTTTAAAAATTCATTTACTATTTTTCATATGGCCAAAACCATAGAATATTTAAACATTTATCATAAATTGTACTTTTATCCAAAAATTTGAAATTCACAGTACTGCGATATTATATAGATGTACTCTCGATAAAAATTTCATCAATTTTGGAGTTAACTTATGAGGAGTTATAAATAGTTACTTTTAAAATAGTCTTTTCTCATAAAATCCATAACTCTAATCTATACATCCAAAAATACCTCAAAATAATCGTAGTGGTGTAAAATTGAGAATGATCAAAACATGGATCAATCAAAGCTAGTATCGAATAGATATTTTAGGCGAAAAGAAAAATTTTCATTTTTTAAATTGAATAGTCTTAAGTGATAAGTGAATAGTCTGCAGTATCGTGAATAGTCTTAGTATCGTGAATAGTAACTCAAACACAAAAGATAGAAATTCCACAAAAAAAAAACATCTTCACGCTTCATGAATAGTACTCGTGAATAGTAACTCGTGAATAGTAACTTTCGTGAATAGTAACTTCGTGAATAGTAACTTCGTGAATAGTAACTTCGTGAATAGTAACCCAGAGCATGAAAAAGTTTCAAATTTGATAAAAACTTGGATCGATATTTGACGTAATGATATTGAAGAAATAATATCATTCTGAAAAAAAAATATCTTACTTATCCCTTACCTCGAAGAATCGCGGCACTTGCCGGAAGGGATATCGGAGTGATCTTTGAATGAAACTTATCTTGAATAACAACTCTCAAAGTATCTAAATACTCACAAAATACACTCGATAATATAGAGAGAGAAAGAAAACTTTGTTTACGGTGTGATTTTCAATTCTAACAGCCCTCTATTTATAGGAAAATGTTAGCCGTGAAGACTTGACTTGACACTACTACTGATGGCTTTACTGCTACTATTGCCACCCACCACATTTGAAATAAAATTCAGCACATTTTTTCACCAACCACAAAGTGGGGCCCCTCAATTCTAAATTTTCCACCAAAATCAATTATAACCTAATTTAGAATCAAACACCTCTTAAAATTTATAACAAATCATTCGTTCATTTTAACGGTTCAAAATTTGTGGACATATACTCAACTTATATATGTATAACATATCCAAAAATTACAACGATCAGCGGTCGGATTAAAAATTATAACTCACATGATGATATATCGTAAAAATCTTTGATTTTATTTTAATACCTTCATTCAGAACAAAATCTTGATAAAACACCTCAACATTAATTCCTTCATTTATAACCACATATAATAAATAAATCCATCATTTATATCCATATCAAATAAATATTTTCTTATCATATAAATCAATAATTAATTATTCACAAATAATATTCTGAGAATCATGATTATAATGACGAGGCGGTTCAGGGAAAGGGGCTTTCGATAAAAATTTCTCCTTCTTGGTGGCATGATTAGGTGACCAAACCTCTCCTTGTGAGAACTTTCTAGACATTGCCAATAATATATCTAATAATATTATTCAAATAATATGAATTATTGATCGATAATGGGAAATCTTTGTGCGGTGATAATTATTGAACAATGATAATATAAAATATCAACAATGACAATTATTGAATCGATAAAATAAAATATTGAGCGGTAATTCTTTGTAACAATTATTGAGTAGTGCCTTCTCACGTAAGAATCGATAATTGAAAAAAAATCTTTGTCTGTCTGGTGTGTCTTCTTTATGCAACAGCATAGCGTATTACTTTACTTTACCAATAAGGGTATTCAGCGGTGTTACTTGATACTTGATTACTGTAGTTATTTATAAAAACTTAATTTTGTCGTTTTCTTCATCAAGCGGTTATTACATTATGGGGCCCAAAAATGCATTTGCTGGTGAGTAAATACGAATATTCCCAAGCGGAAAGAATATTCCACGACGAAACGAATATTCTCAAACAATGATGAATATTTTATAACCACTTGTGTATTTTGAAAAAAAATTCATATATCACCCTTAACTTTAACTTTTATCAATTTAACCATTTTCTTGAATAGTAATTATAAGAAAAATTGAATACTTTTATTTCATAAAATTAGGGGTCTTCTGATCTCCCTCTTATGAAATTTTAGTCCCGAAATTCACGTACACAGTATTTGAAAGAGTTGAGAATACCTTGCTTTCATTTGATTTCATCTTTCTGTCATCATGATTTCTCCATTGCTTTCATCTCACTGTATTTGGATATCATTCTAGAATCTGACTTCAAAACAAGGGTTAATTGAATAAATTAACATATCACATAATATCCCGATATTATGGTGACCCAACAAAATAAGCTTAGGTAGGACACCTTTAGCGAAGGATTTACTCATCTCTCCCCTCTGAGTTACATTCCAGATCTCTGCGGAGATCGTATCCCTAGCTACGATACCAAATGTAACGACCCCAAAATAGGTCCATTCCATCCGACCCATTACGAGTCGCCAAATATAGTGCGGAAAATAACTACAACTTTATTACAACAATTGTCGTGCAAAATACAACAACACGTATCTTTGTGAGTTTGGATACAAATATATACCAAGCTATGTACGTCATGATGACACCTTACATAAAGGTATAGTCAGCTGTTTTAGAAATTAGAATCTTTGGGAAGTGCTCGAGAAAAACCGTACATGGGAGGCCGTGCTTTTAGGTTATGGTAGATATCGTATGGCCCGCGAAATTATCCTTGGTTGATTGATAGACCCCAAAGAAAAGCAAGAAGATTACTATCGTATTCTTCCCGATGGTGAGTCTTCTCTTGACATATCATTATCTCCTTTGTCTCTAATTGGGTATTATACTCCAAACAAACACAAGATTATATAGGTAGTGCTTGTAAATATACTCGACAAGTGGATGAGCCTGACCGTGTCTTATGATAACACGAGTTTGTATGTCATTTAGACATCTTGTATGATAGTGACAAAACACCCTTCAAGTTAAATTCACCTCACCCTCAACATCTATAGACCACCACTCTATTCCTACTTTATCCAGCTTTCGACCCATTTACACTTTTATTACACGAAAGAATTGTGAAACAAAAGGGTGAGCCTGACTAGCTCGATAAAGAATATTATGACTAAAGATAAATAAATTATCAATAGTCTTCATCGATAATAAATCGGAGATTTAGAACATATGGTAGATGATAAAACTTTTCAACCATAGTTGCGGTGAATGAAGCGATCCATTAGAAGAGTCGAATAGACTATAAAAGTCTATTATCTTCTCCGCGTTAAAAGTCCACTGACAATATTTTATCCTGTAACATCGATCAGCGGTTCCTTTCCACAATCATATGAATAACTTCATAATCATAATTGTGATTCTAAATTCCTCTTCTCATCGGGGCGAAGATAATTTTCATCACTTTGTCTTTACGAAACATCAAATATCATGGTTATACCAAATCACAGTTCACATTCATAATCATACTAATAAATTCATCTTTGCTGCACGGGCGAAGATATTCATCAACGATTCATCTTTACCTTCTGAAATTTAAAGATATTCAACAACGGTCATCTTTGCATTCTGAGCGAAGATATTCATCGATAATTCATCTTTTTACTCTGGTAAAGATATTGACAACGGGTCATCTTTGCATTCTGAGCGAAGATATTCATCGATAATTCATCTTTTTTTTCTGAAATTTAAAGATATTCAACAACAAGTAAATCTTTGCATTCTGAGCGAAGATATTCATCGATAATTCATCTTTGCACTCTGCTAAAGATATTTAAAGATATTCGACAAATAGGTCAATAATTCTTTGCCTTCTGAGCGTCATCTTTGCACTCTGAGAATATTCATATATCGAAAAGAAATCGTAATCATTTGAAGTTATATAACAATAATTATAACCGTGTTGATCGATTCACCTTTTGCACTTAAGTTAAAAATATTGATTGTAAATTGATGGTCATGATCGTACGGTCGACAATTGACTTTTGCCTTCTTGGCGAAGAGAACCTATGGTCGCGATCGTACGATAATCTACCCATCTTTACACTCGAGTCGAAGAGAAATATCATCATTAGGGTTATAAGAATGTTATATAAAAATAATATAATCAAAACATGGTTTTAATTTCAAGAGTAAGATTAATAAATCAGCGATAATTTGGTGGGAGAAGAAACCGATTTGTTGTGAATAGTACCCGTGTTAAATACGTAGTCCAAGTATCGTGCGTAGTAACCTCGACACGAAAAGATAAAGTTTCATAATAAAATTCATATCCATATTTATAACACCTTAATCAAATGTTATAAATCACTTAGAAATCTCATAATCTAATATTATTAATATTATAATAATATTTTAATCATTTCTCAAACTTATAAACAATTTAATTAAATTGTTTACACTTTCTTAATTAATGCATTTAATCATCATAAAATGCCGAACTCATAAAATTTCATCACCGATAACTAAAACCCTCATCAAAAATCTGCATATACCTCGTATATGATTCTCGAACCATAAAATCATATTTTCTAATTTTCTTACTTCACATAACATATTTAATTCATTTGCTCATAACTAGAACATTTTCATGAAAAATACCAAATCGAGTTTAAAAATATTTCTTTTAAGGATTTAGCATAAAATAGTCCCGTATTGAACATATATTTTCTCGAAATTTTAAAAATTCATTTACTATTTTTCATATGGCAAAAACCATAGAATATTTAAACATTTATCATAAATTGTACTTTTATCCAAAAATTTGAAATTCACGAGTAGTACTTGATATTATATAGATGTCTCTCGATAAAAATTTCATCGATTTTGGAGTTAAGCATGAGGAGTTATAAATAGTTACTTTTAAAATAGTCTTTTCTCATAAAATCCATAACTCTAATCTATACATCAAAAATACCTCAAAATAATCATAGTAGTGGTGTAAAATTCGAGAATGATCAAAACATGGATACAATCAAAGCTAGTATCGAATAGATATTTTAGGCGAAAAGAAAAATTTTCATTTTTAAATTGAATAGTCTTAAGTGATTAAGTGAATAGTCTTAGTATCGTGAATAGTCTTAGTATCGTGAATAGTAACTCAGACACAAAAGATAGAAATTCCACAAAAAACATCTTCACGCTTCATGAATAGTACTCGTGAATAGTAACTTCGTGAATAGTAACTCATGAATAGTAACTCGTGAATAGTAACTTCGTGAATAGTAACCGTGAATAGTAACCCAGAGCATGAAAAAGTTCAAATTTGATAAAAACTTGAGATCGATATTTGGTATAATGATATTGAAGAAATAATATCATTCTGAAAAAAATAATATCCTTACTTATCCCTTACCTCAAAAAGAATCGACTTACTTTGGAAGATCGGGGAGTGATCTTTGAATGAAACTTATCTTTGATGAATATCAACTCTCAAAGTATCTAAATACTCACAAAATACACTCGATAATATAGAGAGAAGAGAAAACTTTGTTTACGGTGTGATTTTCAATTCTAACAGCCCTCTATTTATAGGAAAATGTTAGCCGTAGAAGAAAGCGAGACTTGACTCTTTTGATGGCTTTACACTGCTACTATTGCCACCCACCACATTTGAAATAAAATTCAGCACATTTTTTCACCAACCACAAGTGGGGCCCACTCAATTCTAAATTTTCCACCAAAATCAATTATAACCTAATTTACGAATCAGTTCACCTCTTAAAATTTATAACAAATCATTCGTTCATTTTTAACGGTTCAAAATTTGTGGACATATACTCAACTTATATATGTATAACATATCCAAAAATTACAACGATCAGCGGTCGGATTAAAAATTATAACTCACCATGATATATCTAAAAAAAATTTGATTTTATTTTTAATACCTCCATTCAAACAAAAATCTTGATAAAACACCTCGACATTAATTCCTTCATTTATAACACATAATAAATAAATCCATCATTTATATCCATATCAAATAAATATTTTCTTATCATATAAATCAATAATTAATTATTCACAAATAATATTACGAGAATCACATTTATATAATGACGGCGGTTCGGGAAAAGGGGCTTTCGATAAAAATTTCTCTCTTCTTGGTAGCCATGATTAGGTGACAAACCTCTCCTTGTGCAGAACTTTCTAGACATTGCCAATAATCTTTATCTAATAATATTATTCAAATAATATGAATTATTGATCGATAATGGAAATCTTGTGCGGTGATAATTATTGAACAATAATAATATAAAATATCAACCAATGACAATTATTGAATCGATAAAATAAAATATTGAGCGGTAATTCTTTGTAACAATTATTGAGTAGTGCCTTCTCGCGTAGAATCGATAATGAAAAAAAATAAAATCTTATCTGGTGGTGTCTTCTTGTGCTGACAAGCGCGTATTACTTTATTTTACCAGCGGGTATTCAGCGATGTTAGCTTGATACTTGATTACTGTAGATTATTTATAAAAACTTAATTTTGTCGTTTTCTTCATCAAGCGGTTATTACATTATGGGGCCCAAAAATGGGTTTTGTGGTAAATGCGAATATTCCCAAACGGAAAGAATATTCCACGACCTTAAAACGAATATTCAAACAATGATGAATATTTTATAACCACTTGTGTATTTTGAAAAAAATTCATATATCACCCTTAACTTTAACTTTTATCAATTTAACCATTTCTTGAATAGTAATTATAAGAAAAATTGAATACTTTTATTTCATAAAATGTGAGTAAATGCGAATATTCCCAAGCGATCTGAATATTCCACGACCGAATGAATATTCGAAAAGCAATGAATATTTTATAACCACTTGCTTATTTTAAAATATTTGCGTATTTTACCCTAACTATCACATTAATCAAATCAACCCTTACTATTTCAAAATAATAAATAGAAAATTAAATTTCATTAATAATAAGTTGGGGTCTTACACTGACTCTTTGAGCTCGCCATTTGTGATGACGGAAGTAATTCTTATCATTTCCTCACGTATTTTGAACACGAGTCTCCCTAAATGCGATTTTGCATGAGCTGCAAAAGCTTCTAAACATCCTCGTTCATCATCACGCTCGGTGGTGTTGTTCGGGGAGGTACATTCTTGACTGTTGTTGCGTGTTAGGTTTGTAATATTAAGTATGTCTTGTGATCAAATTGCATAAAAAATGCTGAGCGTGTAAAATCGAGTTTAAAATTTTACAAACCATATACCCCGGATCACCCTTTATGCGTAATTATTAATTAAGCGAAAAGATAAAGAATAAATCATACTCTTGAAGATCGAGCTTCCTCGAATTACAAGTTCACCTCCAAATCCTTTCGCGTTGATCTTGAATCCACGGGTTTGGTTCCTTCCTTTGATCGGCGTTAGCCCTTTGAATGTTTGGCCTCTGGGGTGATTCACGAGGAAGAAGAAAATTCAAGAAGAAGGTGGTTGGCTAAACCTAGTTTTTCTATCTATATAGAAAAAGGCGTCTCTCCAACAAATTGGAATTATGTCGTATGTTGAAAAATCAACAACCCCTGACACCCGTAATAAGACTCCTCTTATTTATAGATGTGGGCAACCCACCTTAACAATTAAGGAATTGAGATTTATTTAATTAATTAAATTCTTTTAATTAATTAAGCTCCCCTAATCTTATTAGGGATAATTAATTAAACTCCTTTTACTAATTTTTCTTCTAATCGATTAGGAATAAATGAAATACTTATATTAAATTAATTCCTAAACTCTTTTAGAAATTAAAATAATAATAATTGTAATAATATTAATAAGACTCCTCTTATTAATTTATATTTAATATTTCTAAAATATTAAATAATAAATATTAAGCTATTTAATTTATTCTATCACCATAGATTAAATTAAATATACTTAACTTATATTATTACGATTATGCCATTAACTTCTTAAATAATTATTCTTCCTTTTATGGTGTGACCCTTTAGGTTCTCCGTATTAAATAGGTTGTGAATAAATCAATTAGAACAATTCTAATCTTATTTAAATAAATAAATTAAACAATTAATTTATTTAAATAATATTTATTCTCTGATAGGGATAAGCCTCCTAGCGATCAGCGACTTTCCAGGATAATATAGATTTCAACATTAATCATTAAAGAACCTTTGAGTAAATAGTTCTAAAATACAATTCAATCCTTCCACCATCTGATGTCCCAATTAAATATAAGGCATTGGAATTCTTTGTCGAAGTCTTATTTTATTTAATTATATGTATTTCGACTCTTTAAATGCCTGACTCAAATAATGCAAATTAGAAACTCCTTTCTAATTTCATTACGCCTTAACCCAAGGACTATTGGGTTGTCATTTATCGAATCACATAGGACATTTCTCTTCTTTTATTAGAAGTGGTAGATTCTTTATTGATCATACATTATCTCCGTATACAACTTATTATACCCAAGCATATCCTTTGATATACCTAAGGGTCTTAAGGAATAAGTCAAAGTATAACTCATCATACACAAGAATCTATGATGATCTCGAGTCAAGGATTACTTGTCTTACTATCACTCTGAGAATTCTATTGACGAGCAAATAAAACTCCATTAGGTATTCCTTAGCGAGCCACGTTCGATTGAACTTATTCTCTAATAAGCACCTACATACTTGCTTTAGTGTCTCCACACAAATGATCATGAGATCAATCATCCTCATCCGATGAAAGCAACGTATGTACCAATCTATCCGGATTCACTAATCCCCGATTTAGTAATCCAATGATTGGGAACTATTTTAGTTTTAAGCTTTCTAAGAATTTAGATCTCATTAGAATGATCATCATCATTATTCTAAAAGCATTGCTTAAAACTATGGGTTTATCACATATTATAAAACGACATCATGTAGATAATTAAAAGCCTTTAATAAATTAATACTTTTTATTAATAAATGAATAAGATTGTTACAAAGTATATGCTTTATCATCAAACATGATTGGCTTGTGTGCATACTACTTTCAATCTCCCACTTGCACTAAAAGCCGATCGCCATTGTATCTTATACTCTTCTTCTCTAAGTGATGATTATCCTGTTTGTTGGATAAGCTTTAGTTAATGGATATGTAATGTTGTTCATGAGAGTCACTTATCTCTATAGTGATTTCCCATCTTTTGATGATTCTAATAATCAAATGAAAGTGCCACAACACATGTTTAGATCCAAGATGAGACTTGGGAACTATTCTAGTTACGTAATGAACTTTTAATCCAAACAATCAACTTGCGGCTTCATTTATAGCTATATACTTTGTCTTTATCACTAAACCGTGACAACTCTTTCTTTGTTTGGAACCTTTCGATTCTTTGCACCCTTGTTCGAGGTAACCGCTTTACCTTAAAGTGGATTTTTACGTGTCTTGAGTGCATACGAAAAACTTGAGTGCATTAAGCCCTCTAGTTTTAATTTAGACCCACCATGAATATGATCACATCCTTAGTGTCGGTTAAGCACTTTAAGATATTTTTCAGCGACTTTAGTGAACTTCTCGAGAATATAAGCTGATCGACATCGGGTCTCGTACATTTCATTGCATACATGATTGTCACTCCATGCGACCTCTCTTTTCGAGAGTCTGTGGGGACTATTAAAGAGATACACTCCATAGCTCATCGACATTGAGACATCTCTTGGAGTTTGCCATGCTAAACAACTTTAGCATCAAATGAATATCGTTCCTTGGGTTTAAAGTCGAGCATCCTCTTATATCTATCTATATAGATTTTATCCCCAATTAAGATACTCGTCCCAAACATTCATGGAGGAATGTTTGAACAACTTTATCTTTCTTGATTGTAGCATTGGTATGTTATTCCTCATCCGTAGTATATCAACATATAATACTAGAAATTTCACGATGCTCCCATGACCCTTTTGTACACCTTCAGAACTCTTACCTCATCGTATGTTACTCTACGGATCATCATCTTACATGATCGTACCTCATCATCATCATCATCTATGATGAATCCGTATACCTCTAGGTATCTTGATGCTATTCGAATTACGATTGGTTGTGGTATAATAGGTCATCTCTGAGTTCCTCTTATTTGATTTATAGTGTTTTGTGGTTCTTGAACTCTTCAAGATCTATTATCCTCCCACTAGCCCCTTGATGATAAACACCTTTATCTTAGAAGGCGGCGTGTTTCATAACAAACACCTTTTGCTAAGTAGGATTATAGAACATATACCTAAACTTACTTTAGGATGTCCCACAAATTGTACTTGTCAAATCTTGTCCCAAGCTTATCCTTTGAAACCTTTTCACATAAGTTGGACAACCATTTATCTTAACATACTTAAGATTAGGAATCCTCTTCATCCATAACTTTTATGGAGTCTTGGGGTTGGATTTTGAGGTTACCTTTTTAGTAGAATGTCTGACCATTTCTAGGACATGATCCTAGAAGGATACTGGAATGTCGGTAAAATAATTATGGACCGTACCATGTCCAACAAGGTACGATTTTTCCTTTCAGATACATCAATCAATTATTAGGTATCAGGAGGCGTCCATTATGAGAAAACCATTTGATATGATCTAGAAACTTATTGCTCAAGTATTTATTCCTTGATCCGATCAAAGAATCCTAATACTTTGCCAATTTGTTTCACTTTTGAATTCTTTGAACCTTTCAAATAATTCACACTTGTATTCGACAAATATACACATTCGACTCTTTGAATTATCATCTCCTTTTCTTATACTAATTTGTTCGATATGCAAAATTATTTTCATGTAATAAGTCAGTATACAAAATTTATTAAGTAATATTCTAGTTCTATACAAAACATTATTATTATAAATAGAACAACAATTGTTCTTAATTATAATACCAAAGATTTCATTGTCCAACAATAAAATGGAAATCAAGAAAGGTGATATCTAGCTTGTTCATATGAAAATTCACAACAATTGTGAAAGAAGTTAAGGGAGTGAGTGCAAGATCAAATCTTGGCTCAACTCTCCATCCATGACAAAACTCGTTGTCTAATTGATCAATCAAATTGATAATGTTAAGGACTTTTATACATCTTTGCGGTGTCGTGATCATTCTAGATCGGAAGAGCTCCTTAGATATCGATATCTATCAGTCCTACTTTCCTCACCATCAACTACTTGATGTGCGGGAATATAGTAAAGCATCCATAGTTTCATCTTGCTGAAGCTTGTTCTTTCGTAGATCTTGCGAAGCATGATCGTTGAGCCAATGTGCATCATCTTGCCACCACTTTCTAAAAGTAGTGATCTCTTCCTCGGAGGCATTATGCGCAACCATTGCAGGGATAGGCGTATTAAGGACATAAGATAGCTTTTCAACTATGAGAACTATTCTCAAATTCCTTAACCAATCCGTTTAATTCGGTTCGATTAAATAGCATCTAATATGCTTTGTGATGATAGTAATTTAGACATTGTAAAATTACGTAAATGAATTTGTAATTAACAACATTTTAACATACATTCTTTTATTAATTACCAAAATAAATTAGGTCTTGTTTTAAATTGGTATCTCCCATTTATTTTCTTCAAACTATATTACCCTCACTTATATAGTTAAGCAAAATCTAATTAAAGATTTGCTTAGTGAGAATAAGGATCCCATTTCAAATGTATATAGCCTTGTGGTGACACAACAAACTATATATAAATAAATAGGTAGACAACTTTTGTCAATTACATCAATTATGCAACTCCTTTTCTTTTGCCTCTTAGATTATTTTGATCAGTGGTGGCACATCCGAATCAAAATTATTCAAGTTAAGTCAGACCTAGCACTCCATATATTCAAAAAAGAAAAATATCATCCTTGTGGTGACCACAACAAAATAATATTGTTCAATTTTCTTTATAAGCATCAAATGTGATAAATTAACATCTTAAATACTTAATACTTGCCTTGTGGTGACACAACAAACTCATATTAAATATTTAATACTCTATTAATTTTACCATGCTAGAAGGCGACGTTCGATATTCCAAATATCTTTGAGCGCTTAGGACTTAATATAAAAATTGAGGGTTTGTTATTAATTTGTCTCATCTTGTTTTAGCGCGCGCATATATATATATATAAAATACGCGTCATATTAATTAACATACGCGAAGCATGTTTGCATAATATATAATATATATAGTATAAGCGTGCGTATATAGAATACTATATCTACTGCCGGATTGATTATGGACTTTTATTCTAGTTTGGTTCACTAGAGCCACCAGAGTGAACCAAAAGGTCAAACTCCCCAGGGGTGCAAGAAATAATATTTAAATATAACTATTACATTTAAACCGGGCTCCATTCTGACGGGTCTTCAAGCTCCTCCTTGCTCCTTGATCTCAATTTTTCAAAATTTAATTCTAACTATACCTATTACATAACTATTTTAAAATAAATAGAAACCTTGATCGTGATCGAGGGAAGTACATGGGAGAGAGATAGAATTTACATTAAGAAAAAATTAGAAGAAGGAGAAGTCTGTGAGACCCCATTTAATAAAACCCATACATTCGTACATCCAACTAAAATAAAATCCAATCGCGTTTGGTCGATAGTCCATAATCAATCCCATTTATTATCATACACATCATCATATGCATCAATAAATAACATTCATCTTATGAATAATAAACATTTAATATATATATTGATATCATTTAATGGGCAAATTTAGTTAGTATAAAATCTAATTTTGAATTAAAATAAACTCCTTTATTTTAATCCAAATTTAAATCAAAATAAAACTATTTTATTTTAATTTATCCTATTTTGAATAAAATAAACTATTTTATTTTAATCAAAATCTTTAATCAAAATAAACTCCTTTATTTTAATTAATTATGGAATCAATTCCATGTAAAAAAAATCTTTAATTAAAATAAACTCTTTTATTTTAATTAATTATGGAATCAATTCCATGTAAAAAAATCTTTTATTAAAGGAAACACGGATATTCTTTTCCTATTCACAAATAAACTCCTTTATTTTGAATAATATGAAATCTTATTCCATATTTAAATAAACTCCTTTATTTAAGGAAATTAGGATTCTCTTTTCTATTCACAAATAAACTCTTTTATTTTGAATAATATGAAATCTTATTTCATATCTAAACAAACTCCTTTATTTAAGGAAAGATTGATTTACTTTCATTATTCACAAATAAACTCCTTTATTTTAGGAAAAATAAAATCCAATTTCAACTCAATTAGTTATCATGGAATCCAATTCCAACTCTAATTAGTTAGCATGAAATTCTAATTTTAAAATTAAAATAAACTTTTTATTTTAAGATTAAAATAAACATTTTATTTTAAAATTAAATTAAACTTTTTTATTTTAAAATTAAAATAAACTTTTTATTTTAAGATTAAAATAAATATTTTATTTTAATTATTTAAATTATTATATATATATATAATATATATATTCGTAATATATATTATATATATATAATCACCTTTTCTTCTAGTGCATATGAAAAAAAAAATGAATCTTTTTCTGGTAGCTTTCTGCTATGCCTTTTTTTTTTTTTTTTTTTTTTTTAAATTTTCGTGGCCTGCCCTTTTGGTTTTCACGTGCAACAGTTCCTCGATTTCGTGAGTTTGTGTAATTTCATGTACTGTCTTTTTCAATATTCTTGCTACTAATCACGTGGGCCACAAAAAACGGCAGCCTTTTAATTTTTATTTTTTTTTATGTTGCACTTTGAAATGGCATGATCAGGTGGGCTGGCGATTTTCATATATCACGTGATCACAATGAAATCATTTTCGGCTCTTTTTTTTTTTTTTTTTTTATTTTATTTATCTGATAAAATTATGCCCAATTAAATTGTTCTAAACACATATCAATATACATATCAAATTAAAATTATTAATAATTTGCATAAAGGTTTGACTACGATGCCTTTATTAGGTTTGTAATATTCATGTATGCTTGATCAAATTGCATAAAAAATGCGGAAGCGATGTAAAAATCGAGTTTAAAATTTTACAAACCATATACCCGGATCACCCTTTATGCATAATTATTAATTAAGCGAAAAGATAAAGAATAAATCATACCACTGAAGATCGAGCTTCCTCTCGGTACAAGTTCACCTCCAAATCCTTTCGCGTTGATCTTGAATCCACCGGGTTTGGTTCCTTCCTTTGATCAACGTTAGCCACCCAAATGTTTGGCGTCAGAGGTGATCCACCGAGGAAGAAGAAAATTCAAGAAGAAGGGTGGTCATTTAAACCCTAGTTTTTCTATCTCTATAGAAAAAGGCGTACTCCAACAAATTGGAATTATGTGGTATGTTGAAAAATCAACAACCCCCAACACCCATAATAAGACTCCTCTTATTTATAGATGTGGGCAACCCACCTTAACAATTAAGGAATTGAGATTTATTTAATTAATTAAATTCTTTTAATTAATTAAGCTCCCTAATCTTATTAGGGATAATTAATTAAACTCCTTTAACTAATTTTTTCTTCCTAATCCAATTAGGAATAAATGAGAATACTTATATTAAATTAATTCCTAAACTCTTTTAGAAATTAAAATAATAATAATTATAATAATATTAATAAGACTCCTCTTATTAATTTATATTTAATATTTCTAAAATATTAAATAATAAATATTAAGCTATTTAATTTATTCTATCACCATAGATTAAATTAAATATACTTAATATATTATTACGATTATTGTGATGCCCCCAAAATAAGTATACATCACTTATTACGAGTTGTCAATACATAGTACGTAAACAACTACAACTTTATTATTACAACGGTAAAAGCTGTGAGTTTGAATACAAATATTATCTTCTGCATAATATCTATACTCAAATAAATCCTCATCACATTTATTGATACATTATTTTACAAAATGGTGAGGACTACTAAACAATCCTTTCTAAACCTTCATTCCATACCCAGGCTTCGTACTTCGCTTATATTCTCGCCTCACGAGAAAAATGGAACAAAAAGGAAAAGGGTGAGCTCAACTAGCTCGGTAAAGAATATTATGACTAAGATAATATACAACAAATTATCGTTAGTCTTCAACGAGGGGAAAAATCTAATAGAATCTGATAGACAACAAATTTTAAATCAATATTCGCAATGAAATAATAATTCATTAGAAGAGTTAAGTAGAGAATGCAAACTACTATCTTCTATGTATGAATTTAAAAGTTCATCGTCTCATCTTTTATCCCTGTAACATCAATCAATATACATCCGGAATCAAATATTCATCTTTGCACTCTACGTGCCAAAGATATTCATCGATTGGTCAGTGTTCATTTAAACACTGTTCATCTTTGCACTACTGGCCAAAGATATTCTTCAGAAATCATTCAT
The DNA here is from genome assembly GCA_020205615.1 of Panax quinquefolius. Taxonomy (NCBI): domain Eukaryota; kingdom Viridiplantae; phylum Streptophyta; class Magnoliopsida; order Apiales; family Araliaceae; genus Panax; species Panax quinquefolius. Next base: position 15,941,107 of record CM035161.1, read on the forward strand.
CTTTGCACCTATGAGGCCAAAGATATTCTTAAGAAATCATTCATCTTTTGCACTACTGAGGCCAAAGATATTCCATAATATCATCATTTTAAGGCGAGGATGATGAAAAATATTTTTTTTTTAAAGAAAGCGAATCCAAAGTGAAACAAAATGACAAGGATTAAGGATTAAGGATTCGTACTTGGTTTTATCCACATCCAAAATACCTCAAAAATAATCATAGTGGTGTAAAATTCAAGAATGATCAAAACATGGATACAATCAGAGTTAGTATCCGGAATAGATGTTTTAGACGAAAAGAAGAAATTTTATTTTTTATGATTGAATAATCCAGTATCACGTGAATAGTCAGATATCGTGAATAAATCCGTATCACGTGAATAGTAACGCCGACACCAAAAGATAGAAATTCCACAAAAACATCTTCACGCTTTAGATTAATCGTACTTTCGTGAATAGTAACTTCGTGAATAAGAACTCCGCTGAATAGTAACTTCGTGAATAGTAACTCATGAATAGTAACCATGAATAGTAACCAAACATGAAAAAGTTCCAAATTTGATAAAAACTTCAGATCAACATTTCAAAGATAATGATATTGAAGAAATAATATCATTCTGAAAAAAATAATATCCCTTACCTCGAAGATCAAGACTTAATTTAGAATAAGATTATAGTCTTTGAAGGAACTTGCAATCGTCTAGCAATACTCAAAGTATACTCAAAATACTCACAAGAATACGCTCGATAATATAGAGAAAAACTTGATTTTACGGTGTGATTTTCAATTCTAACCTAAGACCCTATTTATAGAAATTGCTTAGAACACCAAAGCGAGAAAATTTAATATATTAATAATATTATTTTTCCACATCTTCCTACACACACCATCAGCTGAAATCAACCACTAACACATGTCCCATAAGTGACAAAAACGTTTTTCATGCAAAAGTTACTTAAAACTCCAAAAAATGATAATCAATTAATCCAGAACTTCAATAATTCATAATAAATAGCCCTTTCATCAGAAAATTCGAATCTCATGAGTTTTTATAGGAAATTCAATTCTCTACAACTTTGCAGAAGAAAGTTTTTCCAAATTCCAAATAGAAATTGGACGAAATCCACAAACGGTCGATTTTACGGTATAATCAAATTCGATTCGATAAATGAGGTCCAGCGAGCATGTTTAACATGTTTTAAACATTTATTGCAACAAAAATACTCTTCCTCCTCGTATACTCATATATCCCACATTCATTGTAAAAAATATCATAGATTAATATATTATTAAAATAATATATTTAAATGAATTATTTTATCGAAAAAGATAAAATTTCAATTTTCAACAATTGTCACTATAAAAATTTTCTCCATCTATATCCACATAAAATCAATATTTTTCTCATCATATGAATCAATAATGAATTATTCATAAATAATATTACGAATCACAATATTGACAATTGAAGCGGTTCAGAGAAGGGGCTTTCAATAAGAATTTCTTCTTCTTGGCGCCGTGATTAGGTGACCAAACCTCTCCTTAGACAGAACTTTCTAGACATTGCCAATAATGTTATCTAATAATATTATTAGATAATATGAATTATTGCTTCGATAATGAAAAATCTTGTGTAATGACAATTATGAAACAAAAGAATATAAAATATCAACGCAGCAATTATTGAATCGATAAAATAAAATCTTTGAAGAATTATCGTAACCATTATTGAGTAGTGCCTTCTTACGTAAGAATCAATAATAATTGGTGCAATGTCGTAAATCATTTCAACAACGCGTATTAGTGTGTTTTTAACCAATTGGGTATTCCAACAAAGATAATCTGTGAATAACTACGCTGTTATTTAAAAACAACTTATATTTGTCGTTTTCTTCATCCAATCGCTTTTCAGTTATGGGGCCCACACATACATTGTGGCCGTTAAATGCATTTAATATTCACAAGCGATGCAATATTCCACGACCAAACGAATATTCCCTACGATAATGAATATTTTATAACCACTTGCTTATTTTAAAATATTTGCGTATTTAACCCTTAACTATCCACATTAATCAAATCAACCCTTACTATTTCAAAATAATAAATAAAGGAAATTCCTTTTTTATTTAAAAAATTTGAGGTCTTTACAATTATGCCATTAACTTCTTAAATAATTATTCTTCCTTTTTTATGGTGTGACCCTTTAGGTTCTCCATATTAAACCTAGGTTGTGAATAAATCAATTAGAAACAATTCTAATCTTATTTAAATAAATAAATTAAACAATTAATTTATTTAAATAATATTTATTCTAATAATAGGATAAGCCTCTCTCTAGCGATCAACGACTTTCCAGATAATATAGATTTCAACATTAATCATTAAAGAACCTTTGAGTAAATAGTTACCGTATAATTCAATCCTTCCACCATACAATGTCCCAATTAAATATAAGACATGGAATTACCACAAGTCTTATTTTATTTAATTATATGTATTTCGACTCTTTAAATGCACAACTCAAATAATGCAAATTAGAAACTCCTTTCTAATTTCATTCTGCTTTGCCAAGGACTCTCGGGTTGTCATTTATCGAATCACATAGGACATTTCTTCTTTTATTGAAGTGGTAGATTCTTTATCGATCATACATTATCTCCATGTATAACTTATTATACCCAAGCATATCCTTTGATATACCCTAAGGGTCTTAAGGAATAAGTCAAAGTATAACTCATCATACACAAGATACTATGATGATCTCAAGTCCAAGGATTACTTCAGACTACTATCACTATAGAATTCCTATCGACAGCAAATAAAACTCCATTAGGTATTCCTTGGTGAGCTAACGCGTTCGGTGAACTTATTCTCTAATAAGCACCTACATACTTGCTTTAGTGTCTCCACACAAATGATCATGAGATCAATCATCCTCATCCAACGAAAGAAGCAACGTATGTACCAATCTATCCAGGATTCACTAATCCCCAATTTAGTAATCCAATGATTGGGAACTATTTTAGTTTTAAGCTTTCTAAGAATTTAGATCTCATTAGAATGATCATCATCATTATTCTAAAAGCATTGTTTAAAACTATGGGTTTATCACATATTATAAAACAAAGATCACGTAGATAATTAAAGCCTTTAATAAATTAATACTTTTATTAATAAATGAATAAGATTGTTACAAAGTATATGCTTTATCATCAAACATGATTGGTTTCAGGTGCATACTACTTTCAATGTTCTCCTCGTTGGTAAAGTATGAGCATCTCCACGGTCTCATTTACTCAATTCGTTAATTTTCTCAAGTAGACATTCTCAAATCATGTCATAAAACAAGGGTTAATAAGAAATCAATATATCACATAATATCCCTATATACTAACCAACTAACAAATAAGCTTAGGTAGGACACACTAGCGAAGGATTTACTCGCTCTCCCCTCCTCCTAGTTTTATTCCCGATCTCATTGTAGATCATATCCCTAAGCTCGATACCAATTGTGGACGCCCCCAAAATAGGTATACATCACCCATTTCGAGTTTTCAATACATGGTACGTAAACAACTACAACTTTATTATTACAACAAAAGCTGTGAGTTTGAATACAAATATTATCTTCTAGACAATATCTATACTCAAATAAATTCTCATCACATTTATTGATACATTATTTTACAAAATGGTGAGGACTACTAAACAACTCTCTCTAGAACTTTCATTCCATACCCAGGCTGCATACTCGCATTATATTCTCGCCTCACGAGAAGAAAAATGGAACAAAAAAGGAAAAGGGTGAACTCAACTAGCCTAAGTAAAGAATATTATGACTAAGATAATATACAACAAATTATCGTTAGTCTTCAACGAGGAAAAATCTTATAGAATACAATAGACAACAAATTTTAAATCAATATTCGCAATGTGAAATAATAATTCATTAGAAGAGTTAAGTAGAGAATGCAAACTACTATCTTCATGTATGAATTTAAAAGTTCATCATCTCATCTTTTATCCTGTAACATCAATCAATATATATCGGAATCAAATATTCATCTTTGCACTACTGTGCCAAAGATATTCATCATTAATTAAGTCATGTTCATCTAAACACCTATTCATCTTTTGCACCACGGGCCAAAGATATTCTTGAAATCATTCATCTTTTGCACTATGAGCCAAAGATATTTCATAATATCATCATTTAGGGGTGAAGATGATGAAAAATATTTTTAAAGAAAGCGAATCCGATTGAAACAAAATGACAAGGATTAAGGATTAAGGATTAAGTACTTTGTTTTATCCACGTCTAAAAATACCTCAAAAATAATTACGGTGGTGTAAAATTCAAGAATGATCAAAACATGGATCAATCAAAGCTAGTATCCAGAATAGATATTTTTGACTTAAAAGAAAATTTTTCATTTTTCGATGAATAGTCAAGTATTAAGTGAATAAGGCAAGTATCACGTGAATAAGAACTCAGACACCAAAAGTTCCAAATTTGATAAAAACTTGGATCAATATTTTAACATAATGATATTGAAGAAATAATATCATTACGAAAAAAATAATATCCCTTACCTCACAAAGACAAGATCTTACGGTTCAAACACTTGGGATATAAGCTATGACTTGAACTTGCATCGTATAGCAATACTCAAAGTATACTCAAAATACTCACAAGAATACGCTCGATAATATAGAGAGAAAACTTGAGTTCGGGTGTGATTTTCAATTCTAACCTAAGCACCCTATTTATAAGAAATTGCTTAGAACACCAAAGCAGAAAATTTAATAAATTAATAATATATATATATTTTTCTAACGCACACTTAATTTACCCAACATCAGCCACCAACCAGCCCACTACACAAGACTAACAAAAAAACGTTTTTCTAATTTTAAATTTTTTAAACTTCCAGAAATCAATTATTTCGGAGCTTCGGAGCTTCAATAATTCATAATAAATAGCCCTTTCGCCAGAAAATTCGAATCTCGCGACTTTTTATAGGAAATTCAATTCTCTACAACTTTGCAGAAGAAAGTTTTTCCAAATTCCAAACAAAAATTGACCGAAATCCACAAACGGGCAATTTTACAGGCTATAATCAAATTTCAGTCAATAAATGGGGTCCACCGTCATGTTTAACATGTTTTAAACATTTATTGCAACAAAAATACTTTTCCTCCTCGTATACTCATATATCCCACATTCGTTGTAAAAATATCACCATTATTATATTATTAAAATATAATAATATATTTAAATGAATTATTTTATCAGAAAAAAGATAAAATTTCAATTTTCAACAATTGTCATATTAAAATTTTCTCCATCTATATCCACATAAAATCAATATTTTTCTTATCATATGAATCAATAATTAATTATTCACAAATAATATTACTGAGAATCACAATATTGACAACCGTGAGCGGTTCAGGAAAGGGGATTTCGATAAAGATTTCTCCTTCTTGGGCGCTGCAATTAGGTGACCAAACCTCTCCTTAGAGCAGAACTTTCTAGACATTGCCAATAATGTTATCCAATAATATTATTCAGATAATATGAATTATTGCTCCGATAATGGAAAATCTTGTGTAATGATAATTTATTGAAACAACGAGTAATATAAAATATCAATGCGAAATTATTGAATCAATAAAATCTTTGATAAGTAATTATCGTAACCATTATTAAGTAGTGCCTTCTTACGTAAGAATCAATAATTGGTGTAATCTGGTAATCTTCTTGTGTTTTAACCATCGAGTATTTTAACAAAGATATTGCAATAACAACTAATCTATTATTTTTAAACAACTTATATTTGTCGTTTTCTTCATCCAATCGCTTTTTCACGTTATGGGGCCCACACATGGTCATTGCCTGGCCGCAGATAAATACGAATATTCCCGACGCATTGAATATTCCACGACAAAACGAATATTCTCAAACAACAATGAATATTTTATAACCACTTGCTTATTTTGAAATATTTGCGTATTTTACCCCTAACTATCCACATTAATCAAATCAACCCTTACTATTTCAAAATAATAAATAGAAAATTAAATTTTATTAATAATAAGTTGAGGGTCTTACACTCATATATCCCACATTTATTATAAAAATATCACCATTATTATATTATTAAAATAATATATTTAAATGAATTATTTTATCGTAAAAAGATAAAATATTAATTTTCAACAATTGTCACATTAAAAATTTTCTCCATCTATATCCACATAAAATCAATATTTTCTTATCATAAAAATCAATAATTAATTATTCACAAATAATATTAGAATCACATTCTTGTGACAACGAGTAGGTTCCTGGAATGAGGGGGCTTTCAATAAGGATCTCTCGCTTCTTTGGCGAGCAATTAGATGACCAAACCTCTCCTTAAATGAGAACTTTCTAGACATTGCCAATAATGTTATCCAATAATGTTATTAGGATAATATGAATTATTGCTCAGATAATGGAAAATCTTTGTGTAGTGACAATTATTAAAACAACAATAATATAAAATATCAACGCTAAAGCAATTATTGAATCGATAAAATAAAATCTTTGAGCGATAATTCTTTATTACAATTATTGAGTAGTGCCTTTACGTAATAATCAATAATTAGTGCAATACGGGTAATGCTTCCGTGTTTTTAACCACTTAGTAGGTATTTCATGATGATCAACCAGAATAACTTCATGCCAATTATTTATAAACAACTTATATTTGTCGCTTTCTTCATCCAATCGCTTTACATTATGGGGCCCCACACAATTTGCTTGTCGTATTAATATTCCCGACGGTAAGAATATTCCACGACCAAACCAATATTCCCCAACAACAATGATTTATATTTTATAACCACTTGCTTATTTAAAATATTTCATGCATTTTACCCATAACTAACCACATTAATCAAATTAACCCTTACTATTTCAAAATAATAAATAGAGAAAAATTTAATTTCATTAATAATAAGTTGGGGTCTTACACATAAGGGGTATTATTTTTTTGTATTCATGAAGAGAACTTACATTATTCCATTCTTTATTATTACATTGGAATAACTCGTATACTCAAAGCTACCTATACTTGGTGAAATTTTACTGTTATTCCATTCGTTATTATTACATTTGGAATATCACATGCATGCGTTTTCGTCGGACTGTTTAAAATCTTTATTATTACATTGGAACATCCTATGCATGCGTTTTCGTCGGACTGGTTCCGCTCTTTTTTATTTCTGTTGAAATATCACATCATGCGTTGCTTTTGGGACGGATTGGTTAAATCTTTATTATTCATTGGAACATCACTGTCGGTGAGAAATTTTGCACGACTGGTTCCGTTATTTATTATTACGTTGGAATAACTTTATCTATCTGATATCGCATACATGGTGATTTCTTTTGTTATTCCATTTTTTATTATACTCAGTTGGTTAAAGTTTTAACTTCTATACTCCATGAAATTAGTGGAATATTCTTGATATTTGCGCTTCATCCAGTATCTTTTCATGAAAATATTCTTCTGAGCATTCTTGAATTTTACTCTACAAAGAAATATCATGTTGACAATTTGGACATTATTAGTTCCTGAATAAATTAATTCTTGAACTTGTTTTATTGAATTCTTATATTATTGTCATCATCCTCATGTTTATATTATTTTTTGAAAGTTATCTGTGGCCTGTAGTGCATTAATGGACTTGGTATGATTATGACCAGGGATTATTCGGTGTAATCATGGTAGTAATGTTACAAATGATGTGGTAAAAGTCCTCGTTGGCCCGTAGTGCATTGATGGGACGATTGTTGGCATGATCATGACCATTGATGAATACACGAATATCCTTGGCCCGTAGTGCATGGATAATTTGTGGTTGTGATACATATGAATATCCTTGGTCGTAGTGTAGGGATGAGGTGGATTATTTATTAAGCTGAGTCCCAGCGATAAAAGTGATGAAAAACCTTTTAAATCATAAAAGATAGTAGATTTTATTCTCTACTTGACTTTTTTAATGGATTGTGATGTTCAATTGCGGTTAAACTTGATGTCTATTGTATTTTATTAGTTTAACATTGTTGAAGACTAATGATAATTTATTCGCATTATCTTAGTCATAATATTTCATCTTGGGCTAGTTGAACTCACCCTTTCTTTCTTTCATTTCTCTTGAGAAAGAGAGCGTAGGCGGGACTAGTCGGGGAGCGGAGTGATGGTCCGGATGATAGTATTAGTAGTCCTCACTATTACATTAAATAGTGTGACAATAAATGTAATGAGGACTTATTCTGAGAGTGGATATTGTCTAGAAGACAATATTTGTATTAAAACTCACAACTTTCTTGTTGTATATTAAAGATTGTATTTGTATTTTGTACCATGTATTTGGCGACTCAGAATAGGTGATGTATACCTATTTTGGGGGCGTCACTGTTGGTATCAAAGCTTAGGGATATGATCCCTGGCAAAGATGTGAGACAAGAACTAGGAGGGGAGAGACAGGGAATTCCTTCGCTAGTATGACCTACTTAAGTTTATTTGGTATTTAATTAGTCGATCAGAGTATAGGGATAATATGTGATATGTTAATTAACCCTTATTTTGTGGCATTATTTTAAAATGGCATCCGAGAATGTTGAGAACATCAATGGAGCACAGAAGACCGTTGAGTCTCCACAGATCAATAACCAGGACAATATGCATCAGGAAGGCGACAATCCTCATGCAAACAACAACACTGACCAAATGATGAACGATGGAATGTTCCGAGGCTTCATGTAATTCATGGAACATCAGGCGAGAGCGGCTCCTGTCCAAAATACAGGTGGAAACACTGGCAACTCTCGGACGCTCACCGCCAAACAATTCAAGGAGCTGGGACCCTTTGGAGTTTTTTGAGAAGCCAAAACCACTTAAAGCGCGAAGACGTGGATAAAGCAGATCAACAAGATATTTGATGTCTTGGGTTGCTCCCGAGGAGCAAAAGGTTCCCTTTGCCACCTTCATGTTATTGCGGAAGAGGCGGATTCTTTGGTGGGAATCGTAAAGCGTACTCAACCTGCCGCACTGAAGATGTCTTGGGAAAAGTTTCAAGAACTATTCAACGATAAGTACTTTCCGAAAGTATTCGCTATATGAAAGAGGTAGAGTTCATTAAAGCTGGAGCAAAAACAACATGACCGTGTCACGCGATGCTGAAGCCAAGTTCTTAGAGTTGTCCGGTTTGCGTCCCATTTGGTTGATAATGAGGAGAGAATGACGCGAATGTTTCTAAGAGGTTTGAAACCCGAGATACGTCAATATCTTATCTCTCATAAACTGTGTTTGTATTCAGATGTTGTTAATAGGGCTCAGTTATTGGAGCGCGATAATGAGTCACCCCAACCAAAAGAAAGCAGCCGGCAAAATGATAATACCATTGATAACAGTCATCGAAGCGGTGATAATAAGCGTGGAGAGAATCAACATGCCAGAAATGGTAACCACTTCGGTGGTAATCATGGCCAAAGCAATAAGAATGGACATTTCAAGAAGAGGAGATTCAACAATGATGGAAAGACGTCAGCATTATCACCTGTTGTTAAGGAAGGAGAACGACCACCTATCATATGCTTCAAATGCGGAGGGGAAGGACACATAAGTCCAAACTGTGTGATGTCGTCCAAAACATGTTATAATTATGGAAGAGAAGTTCACCTAGCCCGATTTTGTCGTTCACCGAAGACAAGTTCAGCTAGGATGGAGGCACCAAAAGACGCCTTAAAAAGTCAAAGCCCGAGTAGTCTGAGGAGGCGTTTGTCGTGACCTCCCGAAAAGCAAGGAACCCGAATGAGGTCATCACGGGTAAAGCTTATCATAAAATTTAGCGAAGTATATACCTTATTTGATACCAGTTCTATCCATTCTTTTATTTCTCCTACTTGCGCTCAACGTTTAAATTTGACTCCGGAGAAATTAGACTTTGACTTATCTGTTGAAACTCCGTTAGGAGAAACCTTTATTACATCCTTTGTTTATAAGTCTTTTTTGGTTCAAAATCGGTACCTCACATTACTGTCGATCTTATTTCATTGAAAATACTTCCATTTGGCGTAATTCTAAGGGATTGATTGGTTAACCACTCATCATGCTAAAATTGATTGTTTTTCATAAGGTTGTTAGCTTTCATATTCTAACCAACCTATTATGCGAATTCAAGACAACCAAACCATTAAAATCAATCAATGTCATCTCAAGCCATAAAAGCTATTCATTTATTGAAAAGCGGATGTCAATCTTTCTTAGCTCGTATCACGGATCTAAACAAAAATACGTCGATTTTGAATGATATTTTTATTGTTAATGAATTTCTGACGTATTTCTGAAGAACTTCACGGCCTACCCCGGGCGTGAAATTAAATTTTGTATCGACCTTGAACCCATTAAAAACCTATTTCCAAAGCCCATATCGAATGGCTCTATTGAACTTTAAGAGTTAAAGACCCAATTGCGAGGAATTGTTAGACATCGGTTTCATTCATCTAAGTACTTCTCGTTTAGGGGTGCTCTATTACTATTCGTGAAGAAGAAAGATGGGAGTATCGACTTTGTATTGATTATCGGGAGTTGAATCATGTCACCATCAAAATAGGTACCCATTGCCACGTATTGATGACTGTTTGACCAATTGCAATGCGCCAAATTCTTTTCAAAGATTGATCTTCGTTTGGATATCACCAATTGAAGATTAGAACCGATGACATTCAAAAGCGGCTTTCGGAACTCGATGCGGGCATTATGAATTCTAGTCGTGTCTTTTGGATTGACTAATGCTCCTGTTGCCTTCATGGATATGATGAACTGAGTATTCAAGGAATATTTGGATCACTTTGTGGTTCTCTTTATTGATGACATCCTTATTTATTCCAAAAGTCGTGAAGATCATGAGCAACACTTGAGGCTGATACTCCAAAAGCTTCGTGAATACAAGCTTTATGCCAAGTTGAAGAAATGCGAGTTCTGGCTTGAAGAAGTAGCATTCCTTGGGTACGTAGTATCAAGTCATGGAATATCTGTTGACTCAGCAAAGATTGAAGCTATTCAAAGCTGGGAGCAACCCAAATCGATGGCCCAGAAATCGTAGCTTTCTCGAACTTTTGGTTATTATCGGAGATTCGTGGAAGGATTTTCTCGAATCACTATTCCATTAACTCAGCTGACTCGGAAAGATACAAAATTCGGTTGGAGTGAAGAATGTGAGAAGAGTTTTCGGGAACTCAAGAGGAGACTCATTTCAAAGACTGCTACGAAAATACCATCCGGCTCGGAGGATTTGTCATCTCTGAGTGATGCTTTGAGCAAAGGGTTAAGATGTGTTCTCATGCAGCATGGGAAAGTAATAGCTTATGCCTCTCGACAACTCAAAGAATATGAGAGGAATTATCTTACTCATGATCTAGAGTTGGCGGTATTGTTTTTCTCACTTAAAATTTGGAGGCATTACTTGTATGGGAGAAAGTGGAGATCTTTACTGGATCATAAAAGCCTCAAATATTTCTTCACTCAAAAGGAACTTAACATGTGACAATGACGTTGGCTTGAGGCTGTTGAAAGATTATGATCATACCATCTAATACCATCCTGGAAAAGCGAGCGTGGTAGGTGGCGCGTTGAGTAGAAGATCATATCTATCTTGGTACGAAGTGCGATATTGTCAATAAAGGCCCATTTTGTATGACTTGCAAAGGATGGAGATAGAGATAAAGACTCAGGGGACCCATGTGATGATGGCGAATATCTGAGTAGAACCGACTTTAATCGATAAAGTTAAAGTGCTCAAACTACGGACTGGAGCGATGCGTATGAGAAGAAAAAGTGCAAGAAGGTCTTTATCTTTGGAAGCAAGAATTGATGAATAAGGAATACTTGAGTCAACTCCGGACTTTGTGTTCTAACGACCACGATTTAAAGTATAAAATCATGATGGAGCGCGCACAACACACCGTTTGCAATCCATCACTGGGAGTACCAAATGTATCATGATCTTTAACATACATTTTGGTGGGGCAATATGAAAGAGGAGATAAATGCTATTTTATTTCAAGGTGTTTAACTTTGTCGGCGAGTCGTGGCGGAACATCAAGTACCAAAAGGCCCATTGCAACCACTTGAAATTCTAGAATGGAAGTGGGAACACATTACCATGGATTTCGTTCTTCGGTCTTCCCAAGGTTTTCAAGGCATAGATCTGATTTGGGTCATTGTTGATAGATTGACCAAGTCTGCTCATTTCTTACCTATCGAGAAACTTATACACTTGAACGTCTTGCTCGTATGTACATAAAGCGAGATTATAAGATTGCATGGTATGCCAAGTATCCATAGTTTACGATCGAGACCAAGATTCACTTCAAGATTTTGGGTTAGTTTACAAAAGCTATGGGCACTAATTTACGATTTAGTTTCGACATATCATCCTCAAGCGGACGGATGAATCGAAAGGACTATTCAAACTCTTGAAGATTTATTAAGACTACGTGTCCTTGACTTCAAGGAAGTTGGGACAAGTTCTTACCATTGGTGGAGTTTTTCCTACAATAATAGTTATCAAGCAAGTATTGGCATGGTTCCATTCGAGCGTTATATGGAAGAAAGTGTTGATTCTCGGTATCTTTGGGATGAGGTGGGTGAAGCAACGTTGTTGGGACCGGAGTTGGTACGTATGACTACGGAAAAGATTCAAACGATCCAATGACGTATAAAAACCTCACAAGATCGATAAAAGAGTTATGTTGATCTTCATCGAAAGGGCGTGGAATTCGATATTGGAGATCGTGTGTTTTATTACGTGTTGCTCCATGGAAAGGAGTTACTGAGATTTGGAAAGAGAAAAACTCAATCCTCGATTCATTGGCCCATTTTAATTCTCGATCGAGTAGGAAGCGTAGCCTATAGACTTAAACTTACCGCCAAGTATGTCTCGTGTTCATAACGCGTTTTCACATATCCATGCTACGTAAATATGTGAAAGACCCGAACCACATTATTGAGTTAGAGCCAGGACGAAATAGCGGAAGATTTAACGTATGAAGAGGTTCTGTTCAAATCTTGGATAAGAAGGAACATATTCTACGCTCCAAGGTTATATCTCAATTCAAAGTTTTATGGAGGAACCACGATGTTGAGAAAATGACCTGGGAGTTAGAATCTGAAATAAAATCAAGGTATCCTTACCTCTTCGACATACCAGGTACATACCCTAATTTTGAGGGCAAAATTTCATAAGAAGGGGAGATTGTAAAACCCCAACTTTTATGAATAAAAATGAATTTTCTATAATTATCATTTTTGAATATTATAGAATAAATTTGATATAATGTTATAGTTTTGGGTAATATTTATAAATTTTGCAAAGTACATAAGTTGGTTATAATATTCGATTGGTGGGGAATATTCATTTTAACGAGGAATATTAAATGCGGCGGCACAATCATTAGTGGACCCCAACAACGGAATTATTATCGGATTGAGAAAAGCGACAAAAATATTTTTATGAAAATAACGGACGGAAGTTTTACTAGTTAAGCTGTTGAAACACTCGGTGTTAAAAATGCGAGTATCGGCAGAATAATCGTATTGGTTGCGTAGTAGAAAAGACACGGTATTGATTATTGATGCTTATATTGAGAAGTCACTCAATTTTGTTCAATTATTGTCGATATTTTATATATTATTAAATCAATAATTGAGATGATGAGAGTTATTAATATTATTATTTGCAATATTAACGATGTCTAGAAGTTACTTGAGGAGAGGTTTGGTAACTTAATTGCTTTACTATAGGAGAAATCCTTATTGGAAAGCCCCCCTTTCACAGGAATGACACAGTCGATTAATATTGTGAATTATAATAATGATGATAAATGTTGTTAAAAATATTGAGAGGTTTTTTTTATGAAGTATTGGATGTTATTATATGGACCCCCATTTACCCATTTTTCAAAATAGTCGGGAGAAGTTATCTAGATTTTGTTTATATTTATATATATATATATGTATTATATATTTATATATATATGGGTGTTAGTCAAAATGGGTGGGTGGGGTGGGGTGGTGTGGAATGGGGGGGGAAATTAGGGTGGACAGGAGGAGTATTATTATGTATATATATATATATATATATATATATATATATATATATATATGAGTTTGAAAAAAAGTGGATGAGAGGAGTAAGATGAATTCACGGGTTTTCCATGCGTGATTTTTTTTTTTCACATGTTATATATATAATATATATAATATATTATATTTTATTTAAAAGTTTTGTTTTATTAGAATATTTTATGGACCGTCCAGATTAAAAAGTAAATCAATCAGATAGTTTCATGAATTAATTCTTATTAGATCCATTCTTCATAAATAGAAGCTCATTCCTTCATTATTTCTTACTGAATTCTTTGAAACTCTAGAGAGAAAGCGTAGAGAGAATTATTCTTCTATCTTGAGCGTATTTCTTTAGCGTTTAAGAAAGCTTTGAGCGTAGTCAAGTTTCTTCAAGTATATCCATCTATCGTCAAGTATTCTTTCTTTATAAGGTAAGGTATTATTTCTTTTGTATTCATGAAAGAGAACTTACGTTATTCCATTCTTTATTATACATTGGAATAACTCAGATATGTGAGCTACCCTATACTTGGTGAAATTCTTACATTATTCCATTCGTTATTATACATTGGAATATCACGTCATGCGTTTTACTTTGGGACTGGTTCCATCTTTATTATTTTGTTGGAACATCCTCTGCATGACATTTTACATTTTGGGACTGGTTCGGCTTTTATTATTCTGTTGAAATATCTGTCTATACATGCATTTTCTTGGGACTGGTTTAAAAGTCTTTTATTATTTTGTTGGAACATCTTGTCGGTCTGTAATTTTGCGACTGGTTCCGTTATTTATTATTCATTGGAATAACACATACATCCAAGTACCGCATGCATGGTGATTTCTTTTGTTATTCCATTTTTTTTATACTCGGTTGGTTAAAGTTTTAACTTTATACTCCATGAAATTAGTGGAATATTCTTGATATTTGCTGGCTTCATCCGATATCTTTTCATGGAAATATTCTTCTAAGCATTCTTGAATTTTTTACTCTGAAAAAAATATCATGTTGACAATTTGGACATTATTAGTTCTGAATAAATTAATTCTTGACCTTGTTTTATTGAATTCTTTTATCATTGTCATCATCCTCATGTTTATATATTTTTTTGAAAGTCATACGTGGCTTTGTAGTCGTTGATGGACTTGGTATGATTATGACCGAGGATTATTGATTGTAATCTTGGTAGTAATATTTACAAATGATGTGGTAAAAGTCTTCATTGGCTCGTAGTGCATTGATGGACAGTTGTTGGCATAATCACGACCATTGATGAATACACTAATATCCTTGGCCCGTAGTGCATGGATACTTTGTGGTTGTGATACTTATGAATATCCTTGGTAGTAGAAAAGTGCGGGGATGAGGTGGATTATTTATTGTTTGAGTCCCGGTGATAAAAGTGATGAAAAACCTTTTAAATCATAAAAGATAGTAGATTTTATTCTCTCTTGACTCTTTTAATGGATTGCGTGTTCATTGTAGTTAAACTTGATGTCTATTGTATTTTATCGGTTTAACCTTTGTTGAAGACTAATGATAATTTATTACGCAATATCTTAGTCATAATATTTCTTCTTGGGCTAGTTGAGCTCACCCTTTCTTTTCTTTCCATTCTCTCTTCGGGAAATTAGAGCGTGGTAGGGGACTAGTCGGGGAGCGAGTGACGGTCCGGATGATAGTATTAGTAGTTCTCACACTTTTGTTAAATAGTGTGACAATAAATGTAATGAAGACTTATTACGAGAGTGGATATTGTCTCTAAGACAATATTTGTATTAAAACTCATAACTTTCTTATTGTATATTAAAGATTGTATTTGTATTCTGTACCATGTATTTGGCGACTCAGAATAGGTGATGTATACCTATTTTGGGGGAGTCACAAGTACTTTCCCGAAAGTATTCGTCACATTAAAGAGGTAGAGTTCATCAAGCTAGAGCAAAACAACATGATGGTGTCGCGATGACGAAGCTAAGTTTTTGACCCGAATTGTCGGTTTGCGTCCCCATTTGGTTGATAACGAGGAGAGAATGACGCGAATGTTTCTAAGAGGTTTGAAACCCAAGATACGTCAATATCTTATCTCTCATAAAGCGTGTTTGTATTCGGATGTTGTTAATAGGGCTCGATTATTGGAGCGCGATAATGAGTCAACCCAACCAAAAAGCGGTAAAACACAAATGATAATACTAGTGATAATGATCATTGAAGCGGTGACAATAAGTGTGGAGGGAATCAACATGCGAAATAGTAACCACTTGTGGTAATCATGGACAAAATAATAAGAATGGACATTTCAAGAAGAGGAGATTCAACAATGATGGAAAGACATCGACCAAAGACCCGTTGTTAAGGAAGGAGAAGCGACCACCATCATATGCTTCAAATGCGGAGGGAGGGACACATTAGTCCAAAGCGCGCGATCTCAGTCGAGCATGTTATAATTGTGGAAGAGAAGGTCACCTAGCTTTGATTTTGTCATTCATAGAAGACAAGTTCAAAGCTAGGATGGAGGCACCAAAGGACGTCCCGAGAAAAAGTCAAAGCCGAGTAGTGCTGTGGGGAGGCGTTTGTCGTGACCTCCCAAAAGCAAGGAACACGAATGAGGTCATCATGGGTAAGCTTATCATAAACTTTAGCGAAGTATATAACTTATTTGATACCGGTTCTACCCATTCTTTTATTTCTCCTACTTGCGCTCAACGTTTAAATTTAACTCCGGAGAAATTAGACTTTGACTTATCTGTTGAAACTCCGATGGGAGAATCCTTCATTACATCCACTGTTTATAAGTCTTGTTTGGTTCAAATCGGTACCCTCACATTACCTGTCGATCTTATTACATTGAAAATACTTGCATTTGACGTAATTCTAGGGATTAACTACTCATCATGCAAAAATTGATTATTTTCGTAAGGTTGTTAGCTTTCATATTCCAAAACAACCTATTATGCGAATTCAAGCAACTAAACCATTAAAATCAACACTGTCATCTCAAGCCATAAAGCTATTCATTTATTGAAAAACGGATATGAAGCTTTCTTAGCTCATATCGCGGATTTAAACAAAAATCGTCGTTTTGAATGATATTTCTATTGTTAATGAATTTCTGACGTATTCACGAAGAACTTCACCGGCTACTCCCGAGCGTGAAATTGAATTTTGTATCGATAGTGAACCCGATACAAAACCCATTTCCAAAACCCTATATCGAATGACTCTTATTGAACTTCAGGACTTAAAGACCCAACTGCAGGAATTATTAGACATTGGATTTATTCGTCCTAGTACTTCTCCTTGGGGTGCTCCTGTTCTATTCGTGAAGAAGAAAGATGGGAGTATGCGACTTTGTATTGATTATCAGGAGTTGAATCATGTCACCATCAAAATAGGTAACCATTACCACGTATTGATGACTGTTTGACCCGGTTATGTAAAGCGCCAAATTCTTTTCAAAGATTAATCTTCGTTAGGATATCACCAATTGAAGATTAGGCCGATGACATTCCAAAGATTTAATTTTAGAACTCGGTATGGGCATTATGAATTCTAATCATGTCTTTTGGATTAACTAATGCTCCTGCTGCTTTCATGGATATGATGAACCGAGTATTCAAGGAATATTTGGATCACTTTGTGGTTGTCATTATTGATGACATCCTTATTTATTTCATAAGTCGTGAAGATCATGAGCAACACTTGAGGTCGATACTCAAAAGCTTCATGAATACAAGCTTTATGCCAAGTTGAAGAAATCACGAGTTACGGCTTGAAGAAGTAGCATTCCTTGGGCACGTAGTATCAAGTCATGGAATATCTGTTGACTCAAAGAAAGATTGAAGCTATTCAAAAGCGGGGAGCAACCAAATCGATGGATCAAGTACGTAGCTTTCTCGGCTTAGCTGGTTATTATCGGAGATTCGTGGAAGGATTTTCTCGAATCACTATTCCATTAACTCAGCTGACTCGGAAAGATACAAAATTCGGTTGGAGTGAAGAATGTGAGAAGAGTTTTCAGAAACTGAAGAGGAGACTCATTTCAATTTGATTGCGAAAATACCATCGGCTCGGAGGGATTTGTCATCTAGAGTGATGCTTCAAGCAAAGGGTTAAGATGTGTTCTCATGCAACATGGGAAAGTAATAGCCTATGCCTCTCGACAACTCAAAGAATATGAGAGGAATTATCTTACTCATGATTTAGAGTTGGCAGCTGTTGTTTTCTCACTTAAAATTTGGAGGCATTACTTGTATGGGGAGAAAGTGGAGATCTTTACGGATCATAAAAGCCTAAAATATTTCTTCACTAAAAAAGAACTCAACATGCGACAACGACGTTGGCTTGAACTATTGAAAGATTATGATCATACCATCCAATACCATCCCGGAAAAGCAAACGTAGTAATGACGCGTTGAGTAGAAGATCATATCATGTATGCTGAGTGCGATATTGTCGCATGAAAAGCCCATTTTGTATGACTTACAAAGGATGGGGATAGAGATAAAGACTCAGGACCCACATAATGATGGCGAATATCTGAGTAGAGCGACTTTAATCGATAAAGTTAAAGTTGCTCAAATTACGGACACTGGGCGATGCGTATGAGGAAGAAAGTGCAAGAAGGTCCTATGTCGGAAGCAAGAATCGATGAAGAAGGAATACTTGAGTCAACTCCGGACTTTGTGTTCTAACGACCACGATTTAAAGTATAAAATCATGATGGGGCGCACAACACACCGTTTGCAATCCATCACAGGAGTACCAAAATGTATCATGATCTTGACATACATTTTGGCGGAAGCAATATGAAGAGGAGATAAGTATTGTTTATCTCAAGGTGTTTAACTTGTCAACGAGTCAAGTGGCGGAGCATCAGTACCAAAAGGTCCATTGTAACCACTTGAAATTCGGAATAGAAGTGGGAGCACATTACCATGGATTTCGTTATTGGTCTTCCCAAGGTTTCTCAAGGCATAGATGCTGATTTGGGTCATTGTTGATAGATTAACCAAGTCCGCTCACTTCACCAATACGAAACTTATACATGAGCGTCTTGCTTCGTATGTATATAAACGAGATTGTAAGACTGCATGGTATGCCAAGTATCCATAGTTTCGATCGAGACCCAAGATTCACTTCAAGATTTTGGGTTAGTTTGCAAAAAGCTATGGGCGCGGATTTCTGATTTAGTTCGTATATATCATCCTCGAACGGACGAGCAATCGAGAGAGGACTATTCAAACTCTTGAAGATTAATTAAGACTCTGTGTCCTTGACTTCAAGGAAGTTGGGACAAGTTCTTACAGATTGGTGGAGTTTTCTTACAACAACGAGTTATCAAACAAGTATTGGCATGGCTCCATTCGAGCGTTGTATGGAAGAAAGTGTCGATTCTCTCGGTATCTTTGGGATGAGGTGGGTGAAACAACGTTGTTGGGACCAAAGTTAAATGCGTATGACTGACGAAAAAAGATACAAACGATCCAAGAATGTATAAAAACCTCCACAAGGCCAAATGAAAAGAGTTATCTTGATCTTCATCAAAAGGACGTGGAATTGATATTGGAGATCGTGTGTTGTTACGTGTTGCTCCATGGAAAGGAGTTACGAGATTTGGAAAGAAAGGAAAACTCAATCCTCGATTCATTGGCCCATTTTAATCCTCGATCGAGTAGGGATGTAACTTTATAAACTTGCTTTACTGCTAAGTATGTCTTTGTGTGTTCATAACGTTTTTCACATATCCATATTACGTAAATATGTGAAAGACCCGAACCACATTATTGAGTTAAACCCGGACGAAATAGCGGAAGATTTAACGTATGAAGAGGTTCTGTTCAAATCAGGATAAGAAGGAACATATTCTACGCTCGAGGTTATACCTCAAGTCAAAGTTTTATGGAGAAACCACGATGTAGAGGAAATGACCTGGGAGTTAGAATCTGAAATAAAATCAAGGTATCCTTACCTATTCGACATACCAGGTACGTACCCTAATTTTGAGGGCGAAATTTTATAAGAAGGGGAGATTGTAAGACCCCAACTTTTATGAATAAAAATGAATTTTCTATAATTATCATTTTTGAATATTATGGAATGAATTTGATATAATGTTATAGTTGTGGGTAATATTTATAAATTTTGCAAAGTAAGCAAGTTGTTATATAATATTCGATTGGTTGGGGAATATTCGTTTTAACGGGGAATATTAAATGCTGGCAGCCACAATCATTAGTGGACCCCTCAATAAAATTATTGTCGGATTGAGAAAATGACAAAAATATTTTATAAAAATAACAGCGGAAGTTTTACAGTTAGCTATTGAAACACGGTGTTAAAAAATACGAGAATCTGGCGTGGTTGCATAGTAGCGCGCGGTATTGATTATTGATGCTTACGTGAGAAGTCACTCGGTTTTGTTTAATTATTGCTCTGATAATTGTTGCATAGTATCTCACGTTATTTGATTCAATTATTGTCGATATTTTATATATTATTAAATCAATAATTGAGATGACAAGGTTATTAATATTATTATTTGCAATATTAACGATGTCTAGAAGTTCTGCCAAGGAGAGGTTTGGTCACCTAATTACGTATTAATAGGAGAAATCTTTATTGGAAAGCCCCTCTTTCACAGGAGCGACACAGTCGATTAATATTGTGAATTATAATCCTGATGATAAATGTTGTTAAAAATATTGAGAAGATTTTTATGAAGTATTTGTTGTAATTTTTGGCGTATTTTATGGACCCCATTTACCCATTTTTCAAAATAATTGGTAGAAAGTTATTTAAATATAATGGGACCCACATGATTATAACATGTTGGTGGGAGGGAACATGTAAGGGCCATGAGGAGAAAATGAATTTGAAGGAAAAAAATCTATAAGTGTTCACGGGTGGGAGTAAGAATTCAAATAACATGTGTTATATTTATTATATATATATATATGTATGTATTATTTTAGTTTTGTTTGTATTAGATAGTTTGATTGCTTTTCAATAAACCAAAGGTGGCGTATGATGGCCGTAAGTCTTTGAATTATTTCGTCCGTGAATTTTCCTTACACAGTGCCCCTTCAATTCTCCTATAAATAGGATGGTTAGTTAGAATTGAAAACACACCAGAAATTCAAAGAATTCTCTTCTATAATCTTGAGAGTATTTCTTTAGAGTTTTAAGAAGCTTTGAGCGTAGTGCAAATTTTCTTCAATAATATCCTCGCCTACCGGTGGAATACTCTTCTTTTACGGTGAGGGGTATTATTTCTTTCTTTTCGTCTTCATGAAGAGAACTTACATTATTCTATTCTTTGTTATTATGTTGGAATAACTTTTATACATTCAAAACCGCATACTTGGTGAAATTCTTACTCGTTATTCCATTCTTTATTATTACATTTGGAATATCATATACATGCATTTTACTGTGGGACTGGTTAGTCTTTATTATTCAATTGGAATATCATATTTGTGTTTTTCTGTGGGACTGGTTCCATCTTTATTATTGGTTGGAATATCTCACATGCATGCGTTTATGCGGACTGGTTCCATTATTTATTATTCTATTAGAATAACTTGCTTGTGATCTATCGCAGGCTTTGGTGATTTCTTTTGTTATTCCATTCTTTATTATATTCGGTTGGTTAAAATTTTGACTTCTATACTCCATGAAATTAGTGGAATATCCTTGATATTTTGCGCTTCATCCAAATATATTTTCATGAAAATATTCTTACGAGCATTCTTGAATTTTTCTCTACAAAAAGTATCGTGTTGACAATTTGGGACGTTATTAGTTTACGAATAAATTAATTCTTGAACTTGTTTTATTGAATTCTTATATCATTGTCATCATCCTCATGTTTATATTTTTTGAAAGTCATATGTGGCACCTGTAGTGCGTAGATGGACTTGGTATGATTATGATTGAGGATTATTTGGTGTAATCGTGGCCGTAATGTTACAAATGATGTGGTAAAAGTTCTCATTTGGCGTAGTGCATTGATGGACGGTTGTTGGCATGATCATGACCATTGATGAATACACGAATATCCTTGGCCCGTAGTGTATGGATAATTTGTGGTTGTGATACTAATGAATATTCTTGGTCGTAGTGCAGGGATGATGTGGATTATTTATTAAGCTGAGTCTCAACGATAAAAGTGATGAAAAACCTTTTAAATCATAAAAGATAGTAGATTTTATTCTCTACTTGACTCTTTTAATGGATTGCATGTTCATTATGATTAAACTTGATGTCTATTGTATTTTATCGGTTTAACCTTTGTTGAAGACTAATGATAATTTATTACGCATTATCTTAGACATAATATTTCTTCCGGCTAGTTGAGCTCATCCTTTCTTTTCATTTTTCTCTTCGAGGAAATGAGCGAGCGTGGCAGAGACTAATGGGAGCGAAGTGTCGGTCAGGATGATGATATTAGTAGTCCTCACTATTACATTAAATAGTGTGACAATAAATGTAAGGAGGACTTATTCTGAGAGTGGATATTGTCTAGAAGACAATAATTGTATTAAAACTCACAGCTCTCTTGTTATATATTAAAGATTGTATTCGTATTATGTACCATGTTTTTGACGACTCAAGATGGATGATGTATACCTATTTTGGGGACGTCACAAAAAATTTACAACTACTTTTTTTATCTTGTCACAATTTAGTTTCTTTAATAAAACACTTTGCATATAAAGTTGCCTCCTATTTTTAATATTCTTAGGCATTTTGCATCTTCTTTTATTTTATATTTTAAAACGAAAAATTAATATTTGCATCTCATTAAAATTCATGGCTCACTTTTTTACATAATGATAGTGTGACTCCATTATTCGTTTAGATCAATTTCTTATTGAGTTTATCAAAAAAAAAAAACTCCTATTAGTAATCTATCTTCTACCTTTAAACATAAAAAAAAACTTTCCCTTTTTTCTAATAGAGGAGTATAGGGCCTATTCGGAACGGCTTATTTTAAATGATTTATAAATTAAAATTTAAGTTGACTTATAAGTTGTGGTTTATAAGTAAAAGTATTCGGTATCAATTTGACTTATTAATCAGAAATTAAATTAAAACAAGTTATGAATGTGTTCGACATTATTTATAAGTTAAAATAATGTAAAGATTATTAAAGATGATATTAATAAAAAGAGGTCAAAATAAATATTACATTTGGTCAAACTAACTTATTTAAAATGACTTATAAGTCATTTTAAAATAAGTTACAAATACTTACTTATATTTATGACTTAAAATTCAATTTATAAGATAAAAAATAAGTCATTCCTAAACACTCAAATAGTAGCAAATGACTTATAAGTTGTTATAAGTCATTCCCGAACACCCCCTCCTCTAAATGCATTGTGTGGGTCTTAGTATTGACGTGCTCATATTTGCTTCATGAAATTTATGGACTCTAAAATAAATTTTAATTGAAATTTATTTTAAGTAACGAGTAGAACACGATCACGAATTGAGTCCAACTAATTTAAATTTTTTTGAATGAATATAATTTTAATATTAACAGAAAATTAAAAATATTTGAGTAATTTATCAATCTTCAAAATTTATTATATGTGAACTTAAATCGAATTTTTAGACGGGTGATCTTGATTGATTTTACATCTTACTTTTCGATATATCTAGGCTTTAGTTGGAGGCAGATAAACGAAAATTACCCGATTTATTATTTACCGTGGTTCTTGTTCTGACCAAACGTATTGTCTGTTCGAGTAAAATCGGCCCTCTCTCCTCCCACATATCTCCAGAGCCCAAATTTGTGCTCCACAAAACCCTAAATTTCTCATGGAAACTGAGTTTTGTGTATACAAAATCTAGAAGTTGTGCTGGGTTGAAGAATTGAACCGGAAGCCTAATCAAACTCAGAGATTTAAGACCAAGTTATCAATGCCTTCCACTTCAACCAATAAGAACAAGAAGAAAGTCTCTGAGGGTTTGTTTATTTATATTTTAGTATATAAATCTTATTAATGAATTAATTTTCATATTGAATATTGTAATTTTTTTATTGTAGATGTTCCCTAAACTTTGAATGGATGGATGCATCTCATTTTACATAGCTATTGAATTTAACACAAACATATAAATAGGTATTTCTGTATGTATATACGTTTTAGCTGTAACCGAACCGATGTGAAGCAATTTTAGGTTGATTTTCTGCATTTGCTATATTACAAAACAGGGAGAGTTTTACTTCAATAGGAACATCTCGGTATATGCTGATTTGATTGTCTCAGAGAGATCACATCCCATTTAAAGTAGCATTTCTGTAGTTTGTATAACTTGGTGATTAGGAGATGGGTTTTTGGACAATATGCTGCTTTTGAGGGGGATTCTTTAGAATGATTAAAAGTTGTGTTCTGAGTAAATGCAGTGTACTATAGTCCTTAATAAGATATTTATAGAATAAAATAAAATATCCTGGATCCAGCTGGGTAATGAATCACAAAACTGAATCGAGAATCAAGTCGTCAATTGAATGATTTTCTTGTGATTCTGGTCCATTAGCTCGGTTGAAAAAGATATTAAATAAAAAATCCGGGAACCAACTGGGTAATGAATCGGAAAATTGAACTGAGAATCAAATCATCATTTGAATGATTCTCTTCTGGTTGTACTTGCGTATTTGTTTCTATATTGAAACATGTAAGAATCAAATCATGAATCGTTACTCTTTTTTATTATACGTATGTATATAATATACATAGGGGACTGATCAATGGCCAACGTTGTCAACTTAAGGTTATTCTTACAACAGATCGTGACCGTCCATCCGTAGATCGAACGGTTAATACTTAATAGAGCACCCATTCACAATTTAATTTTTAGTATTTCATAGTTTAATAATGCAGACGGGACAGATGTCTAAAATACTCGTCCTAGTACTAAAATTTTTTTTGGCATCCAACTGCGAAGTCTAGAATTTGGCATCCTTCCCAACTTCTCTGTTCTCTCTTTCTCACTCTACGATTTCTCTTTCTCTCTCTACGATTCCTGTAGGGATTTCGGCACAAAACGCAACGGAAATAGAAAATAAATCAAAGCAATTCCGAAACCCAAAACAGGATCCAAGCGAAACTGAAATTAATTCAGTGGTTTAGATATTATACCGATTATGAAAAATATTTGAAATAGCTTCGAATCCTTTACGCAATCCAATTAGAATCGCGCCTGTATGGTATCCACACGAATGCCACACGAACCGTCGAACAATTCTGCAATAAGAGGGACTTGCGGTACTAGCCACCAAAGGAACGATTATGAAACTGTTTTCTCTCTAGTCTCTCTCTAAGAGCGGCTAGGGTTTTTCAATTATGATATATATCCCTAAGTAGTTGCTATATATCATATATATAGTAGTTAAAAGGAATTAATCAAATCAAAACCTAATTTCATAAAATCCGAATTTAAATATATATATCTTAATTAAGTCTTACTTAATTAATATACATATATACAAATTATCCTTTTAATTTAAATTAAGTGATTTAAATACTATTAATCATATTAATATATTTAAATCCTTAAAATTTAAATTTATTCCCTTTTAAATTACGTTACATGTGTGACTTTATAGGTTATTATTACGTTGGCAATAATTTTATAATCATATTATAAAATTTAAAAGCGATAATGACATCTAGTAATGCATCATCGCTACCCAAGTAATAATAAGATCGATGATTCGATGCAACCTTTTCGTGACCAATGTCTCAATGTAATTTAATCCTTTTAACCTTAATATCCTAGATTAAACTCGAGTCATGGAATGTGTCATACTCTTCATAATTTAATCTGAGTTTTCTTGATCAATGAGTAGACTATATGAAACAAAATATTATTTGAGCATGACCATGCATTTCATAGTCCTACTCAATCAAGAGGCCTATGGATATCACCCCTAACATATAGGAGGGTTAAATTCCATCTAGATCACTCATATTCCTCACACGATTCATGATGTACCCAATAATCATCTTTATAGTCCACCCTATTAAAGGTGACATTTGATGATATCAAAGTACATAAATTCTTGTGTAGTAATATAGTGATTTCAGGTCGGAGGACCATTACATCATTGTCACTATAAGAATCGCTAATGACACTTTGCATAATGTTCCATGAGAATTCTCATGGTGGGTCCGCATCAAAGACATCGTTTCTACGACATGTGCCTATGCATTGACTTAATATCTCACATATTTATGATTAAATGAGATTTGGTCGTGATCGATCCACATATTGTAGTCTCAATGCATCATTGTTGTCCCATCAACAATGATACTCGATAAGGACTTTTAAGAATAATGATAATCTTGATTATAATTATATAATCTTATGTTCAAGTCACATACTTGAAACTATATAATTTGTATCACTATTCTAAGGAATTTTATTATGTTAACATTTATATAACGCAGTAAATAAAACCATAATAAAATCATTCATTTATTCAATCAAATATAATATCAAAATGGTAAGCAATTATATCAAATAATTGGCCTCTAAGGCATAAACTCTAACAATTCCTTCCAATTTCTCTGTTTTCTATTCTCACTCTATGATTTCTCCTTCTCACTTTACGATTTCGTCTCAACTTCTCTGTTCTCTCCTTCTCACTCTAGGATTTCTACTTCTCACTCTACAATTTCTCTATTCTCACTACACAATTTATCTATTCTCACTCTACGATTTTCTCTCTCAAATTTTAGTCTTTGTCTTCTTATTTCCCAAATTCTTTCTTAATTTTTCTTCGCACATTAATTTCAAAGATAGTGATGATCGTCTCACCTTCAAGTCCTTCAATACACAAAGAGTGTGATTGGCTTAATTAATTATTTTTAAACTAAAATACTCATTTTCTTTCACAATCGTCCGCACCAATCTCTACAACTCTTTCTTCAACTCCGTTGCCTTGGCTACCATCGCTATATCAGTATAAAAAACCCTGTTTTCGCCATTAATGATTCAACAAAAATTAAAGAAAAAGGGCAAAACACAACGGTGTGGGTGGGATTTTGTTCATTTTTTTTGGGTTTTTACTTTATATTCAATTTTGCAACTTTTTCTCTCCTTTTTTTTCTCTCTTTCTAACATATAATTTCAGTGGGGAAGAAGGGGAAGAGGAGTGTGGAAGAAGATTAGTATTTAGTTTAGAAACAATTGATCGAGTCGATCAGACCCTTTGTGAGAAGGAGAGATCAGAGAAGTTAAGAAGAATGCCAAATTTTAGGTTTCGCAGTTTAATACTGCGGATGCCAAAATTTATATATTTTTAGTACAAGGAGGGGTATTTTGGACATCTGTCCCGTCTGCAGTATTAAACTGCAGAATATTGAAAATTAAACTGCGGACGAGAGCTCTATTAACCGTTCGATTTATGAATGGACGGTTACAATCTGTTGTAAGGATAACATTTAAGTTAACAACGTTGGCCATGGATCATTATGTAATAATACATACATGTATAACATACATACTTAAACATATACATGTATAATAGATGTACGTATACCTATATCACATACGTACATGATACATCATCATGTATGTGCATATACATAAACGCACGCATAGATACATATATATAGTTAGAAAATGAATGAAAAAGATGATGTATATACTACCAACACTATATTTATCCTTGGATAATTCCACTTGCAAACAAGCATTTGACTTGGAGAGCTTATAATACATCCCGTTTAGAAGTGGTGATTGAATCCGAATGAAGGTTTTCTGGGTAATTCTTCTTACTTATTCTAGAGATATGTCAGCCTCCTCTAACAACCAGGGTTTTGTTTTTACAATTCTGCTGCATGGTGTTGGTCACTGATTGGCATTTTTAGCCTCCCACACTGCATCACCTTGGCTGATGGCAATCTTTCTGTGAAACCATTAAGATTTTCCTTCAGATAAATTGTTAACTGTTACCTTGGAAGCAACTGCTTGATTCAAGAATGCAGTTCTGAGTCCAAGCTAAATCACTTTAATGAGTAATTTTGGTGTACTAAAGTGTATATAGATACAAGTTGCATTGTTGATAATTAGTTGTTATCATCAATTGGATATTGTCCATAAAGCAACAAAAACTATGTTGTTTTTTCCAAGTACATCAAGCTGATATACAAGCTGCTTTTTTTGTTGATTACTAAGTATTGTTTGCATTTTCTTTATTGTAGAAGAATCCGAAACATCAATTGAAGAGTCGAACGTTAGTGGTTCTGAAGGTGATTATGTTTCCTGGGTTTCATGGTTTTGCAATCTGAAAGGGCATGAATTCTTTTGTGAAGTTGATGATGACTACATTCAAGATGATTTTAACCTTTGTGGGTTAAGTGGTCAAGTTCCATACTATGATTGTGCCCTTGACTTAATCTTAGATGTTGAGTCATCTCATGGTAAATCTATTTCCCTTTCTTCCTGCAAGATAACTATGTTAAGTTAGACTGATTTCATCATGTCAGTAGTTGAAGTAAACTGTCATTCGCCAATTACATTGGATATAATAAAAATGTTCTACCATTCATTTATTACAGTATAAGGTGGACTTGGGTTATATTATATTATGCGGACTTTGTACCTTTTCTCCCTACTCATCGTTCTCGTGGAACTCTTTTTCTTTTTTGCCTTCCTATTAATGCACTTTAGACTGCCCTCTTAATATTTGTCCTTATCCGTCACGGCATCACCTTTTCCTTATCTTAGTACAAAGTACTCTTAACTAACTTAACAATAATAGTGGTTGGGCAGCTTGCTAACTTATCTATGTCATGACAACCATGTTGCAACATTTAAACTGTTTTCATCTCCCTCCGGAATATGTTTCGGGTGGCCAAAATATAAGATCAGCCATAGTCCTTCGAAATTCGAAGTGTGTTATCTGCTAAGTAACATATATCAATATATATAACTACAGCATGTGGAAGTTCTATCTTAGAATTTTGATGAGATGCTCTAGGATTTAAATATTATTACTCTACGTAAAATCTTATAAAATGAAAGGAATTCCTAAGCTAATAGGGATCATTTACTTTAAACTTATTGATTGATTCTCCATAAGGATAAGGAGGATTGCATTGGCCATGAATTAGGATAAGATGATGTAGTGGGGGCTTCCAATGTATAATACAATTTGTGTACTCCTGTAATTTTGATAGAAAGTTCTTTTAGACATCTATAAGACTAGTAATGCCCTTATGGTAAGTGTTGGATAGTTAACAATAGTGTTATGAGAAAAAATAAAAATCAGGGTAAGAAATGGGTTTTCATTTAATGAAGTCTAAAGTGAAGGTGTTGAAGTCTTGAAGATAAAATGCAACGAAATGGTTTGTTCACGTGCAATATTGATCTGCTGATGCATAGGCAGGAAAGAGTGCTTTCCTCCAAGTTAGAGGTGGATTGAATGTGGTTGGACTGTATGAAAGAATATAATTTTGTGGTATTATTGTAGCAGTTGTATACTAACCGTGTGTAGACTATTTTAAGAAAACGTAATTTTAATTCTCTGGTCCCTGATTTTCCTTTAACCTCTTAGTGCTCTTAAGTCTTAGTGAAGTGTGTGGTTGTGTAAATGCACTTTTTATCTTGAGCCTTATGCAGCAAGTATGTGGCAGAACTAAACAATACAGCTCCACTTCAGTTTGGCTGTTGTTTTCACATCCGAAAATTTTCTCCTATCCTGGTTAGCAGTCACCTGTTCTTTCTCTTATTAAAAAATTCCATTGCTCTTCGTTACCTCCCATTTACCCTCAACTAAGAGTTATGGTGGAAATGGTTTCTGTCAGCCATTTACAAGCACCATAAGGAATCTCTCTCTCCTTGCTTCTGACTCGTTTAGGAGGTCCACTGACTTGTTTACTGACACAAGTACTGATTGTCTGACTTACTGACATTGACACGGTGCAAATAATTGTTTTCCGTGTGGAACTTTTTCATTTTCTGCATGGAATCTACAGGTGATAAACTCAATGAAGAACAGAATTCATTAAATGAATCAGCAGCAGAAATGCTCTATGGTCTAATTCATGCCCGATACATACTGACCAGCAAAGGGATTACTGCAATGGTAATTTACTCTCGAGATCAATTGATGTCTGCAATTTTAACTGTTTTATTCAGCTCTGACTGTTTTATAACTGAGCTTCAATTACTTTGTATGTCTCAGTTGGAGAAGTACAAGAACAATGATTTTGGGACATGCCCAAGGGCCAACTGCTGTGAACAACCATGTTTACCGGTTGGTCAGTCAGATATCCCCAGGTCAAGTTATGTGAGAATCTACTGTCCAAAATGCGAGGATATTTATTTGCCGCGAACCAGATATCAATATGGTAACTTTGTATGAACTTTATGTTTGTAATCTTACTTATATAAAAAAAGTTTATGTAGTTTGAGCATCCAGATTGGCGTTGTGTTATGCAAATGTAACTTGCAAGTGTTAGGGAGTTATAAAAAGAGTCATAGTGGAACCTTAAAGGGGACGTTTCCTCGGGTTAGCATGTTTCGTTTACTTTGTCCGAGTATAAACCTGTATCTGATGGCAATAGAGTGAACATGTTATGGGCCCACACTCCTCAGTTCATCATGGCCAGCGCATTTCAATTACAACAAATTGTTTGTTGGTCCACACACACAGACATGCCAGAAGATGATGCCAAACACCACCACCAAAAATGGCCTCTCACAACCACCAAAACCCAGCTCATAAACATGAGGAGCATTGTTGTTGCCACCTTTCCCCACTATCATGAAAAACCACTTCTACCATACCCACCTAATGCCACTGCTGCCAAAATATGTTGCAGATCCTTTTTGTGTATCCAATGTGTGTGTGTGCGTGCCCAGGGGGAGATGGCTAGTCAGAACACCAAAGTTAAACCGTCATAACACCCAAGAGTTACAGTCCTGGTAACGCTCCTGGTCCCATAAGCTCAAAAATCAATGGTAACATACTCACATTCCAAATCTTAGTGGTTTGTCTGTCAGGTGTGATAATTGAGGCAAGAGCAGGTCATTGCTCAACTTAGTCAGTTTTATATGAGATATGGAAGGGAATTATTTCTAAATCATGCAACACTTCTTAATATATTCATTCAACATTTTTACCCAAAATTATTTAGTGGTATATTGGTTAAAATCACTGACTGGAGTTGTGTTTTGGGGCTGAATGATGAATTTAGAACATATTTTCCTGTTATTATCCCATATTGTTTTCAAGTCCTTACTCCTTAGTCACGCCGAACGGTGTAACGATAACACTTGCGTTTACCATGAATAGATAGAAGGATCTCCAAAATAGACTCAATACTAATGAAATGGTAAAAAATATACCTGACACACAATAGGCACCAAGAGTGCCTGGCTTCCCAACTTATGTGTGTGTGTGTGTGTGTGTGTGTGTGTGTGTGTGTGTGTATATATATATTACATATTTAATTTAACTATAGATTCTGCTATTATATACTTCCTCCATCCTGCAAAAGATATAATGTTTTTACAGGGGTGTTCATCACGAACTCTAAGATGTGCTATAAACATATTTATATGTATATTCAACATATTTTCATGTTCTCAAGATATTTTTATATTATTTATTCAACTATATTGCAAAACTGTAAAATATAATGTATAAATGAGTTTTCAGCACGTCTTATAAAATTCATGACGAGCACACCCAAAAAAAGTTGTCATTCTTTGCAAGACGAAGGTAGTATATACATCTAACATTATAAAAGCTATGGGATTGTTTTAAAGATGAGATTACTAACTGTTTCATTTGAATTTGTTCAGTCATTGATGGAGCCTATTTCGGGTCTACATTTCCTCACTTATTTCTGATGACTTATGGCCACCTCAAGCCACAGCCGGTTTCTAGCAGTTATGTTCCTAGAGTATTCGGTTTCAAAGTCCACAAGCCATAATGTCAGAGTTGCAAGCTGGTTTTGGAGTTCAAGTTAGGTCCATATACTTTACCGGGAAAGTTAGGCACCTAATATTGCTGATATCCTTGGTTGCTCGAATTGGTATGATGAGTGTTGCTCGAGCATACTGATGAAAGGGCTTTTAATGTGTTGACTGAATCATTTTCCTCTTAATTCAAGGAAAGGTGGTTCTCAGGGTTGGGATTGGAAATTTTAGGAACTTGGTTTTGGATGTACAAGTTTGAATAGCTCAATATCAATTATAATTGTTGAGTCGATGCATTTATTTGATAATAAGATAATTTATTCTCCGAAACTATTCCTTTTCTCATAAGCTCAGTCAGGGGAGTAGCAATTGTCAATATTTTTACCCTTTATTTTCCCCTTGGCCGTAGATGGGCATGATTTCTTATGATGAAGTTGGCATTAGAATTCTAAATTTGCGAGGTTGACTTTTTGTGGCATCCATGGATAGGGTTTTCAGTTGTGATTTCTATGAAGTAACAAGTTGAATTTATTATGAGCAACTAGCAGTAATCCATTTTCCTAAGGTTGAATTTTGAGTCATGGAATTAAATTATTTATTTGTTTCCTCATTTTCACATTCAGAGGGTCATGAGAATCTGCTCTGTGTCTCAGAAAAAATTCCTATGGACCACAGCCAACCTTCTTACTTTGATTGTAAAAGCATTAATGGTGGAAAAAAGAGGTTAATATTCTAGGGCTTTTAAATGCGTGACCACATTTAAAGTCGAGAACTTACTAAAATATATAAAAATATTTTTATCAATAGCCTTACTGATAAAATTGCTCAATTTCACCATAGTTTGTAGAAATTCCTTATCCAATTTGATGTATTTACCTTAAAATGCATTTAGTTGCTAAAGCAATAAAATAAGATTTAAATATAAATTACTATCTTAAACTATTATCTTTTTTTTTTCATTTCGGTGATTAACTTTTTAATTTTTTTCACCGAATGAAGTCCACATCAAATTCAAGACGCAAAATTTACAATTGATGCACTTTCCCGAAGAACAAAAATGTTGACCAAGTTATTTTAAGCACAATTTACAAAATATTACTAATATCACAGTGGAAGTAACTACCTTTGAAACTTATTTCCCCAATTTGCGACTAAATTAATTATTTTTTGGTTCATTTTTTTTCCTTATTTTAAACAAACAGATAGAATAGTAGGTCTTAACCGACGGGATTATCATTTGAATCGATGTAAGATGATAAACTAAACATGAAATGAGAGCGCATAGTGGAGTCGATGGAGAAGAGGTCGTAGAGGTAGTGGCGGAGCTTGTGGTGGTTGGAGGGTAGACACCGTGGGTCGGAGGAATTTATTAGAGTGCAATCGGCGTCGGTTAGCATTGATGCCAACTTGTCGATCGAATTTAAGGTTCGTGGTAGTGGTGGTATGTATGTTGTCGTTCTAGGGTTTATGGTGTTCGGGAATTTTGTGTGGCTGAAGAAAAGGGAAACGAAAGAATTTGTGGAGAATCGTTTGCGAGAGAGTCCTTTGTTCTAGCGGACTAAACATTATTCGGACTGAACATTATTCGCCTAATTAGGGGCTAGTAATTAGGGGAATAATTGGCTGACGAAAATTTTAATCACATCCGCTAGAATTTCTAGCGGATGGCGAGATTTGATTTTTAATCTGGGCCATTTACAATTGTAATGGAAGGCATAAATGATAGGGACAATTACATATTCTATTACATTTTTAAAAATAATTACATAAAAAGAGTACAAACAAAATAATTACAAAAAGAGTGATATGCAATATTTAATTACAAAAAAAAAGTGCAATCTTATTCCTTTAATTATGCACACAATTACCATCTCTCCCACAATTTTCTCCCCATCTCTCCCACGATTTTCTCCCATTCCATTTATGTTTCCTTCTTCTCCTCCTCCTCCACCTCCGCCTCCTCCTCCTCCTCTGTCCCACCCCTCCGCCTCCTCCTCGCCTCCACCTCCTCCTCCCCTCCCCCTCCTCCCCCTCCTCCCTCCCCCTCCTCCTCCCCGCCTCCGCCTCCTCCTCCCCCGCCTCCTCCTCCCTCCTCCTCCCTCCCCCTACCTCCTCCTCCTCCCTCCCCCACCGCCTCCCCACGCCTCCCTTCCATCCGCCTTCTCCTCCCCCTCCTCATCCCTCTCCTCCTCCCTCCGCCCACTTCCTTAGGTTCATTCTCCACCTCCACCGGTAATCAAACGTCAAATACGTTAGTAAGAAACAGTCGTATAGTTGGTAGCAAACATTAGATAAGGTAACCAATTCAATTTTATTTGATTACCTATTTATTTTGAATGTGATGCGGTTGGTAACCAAACTTCATACAGTTGGTTACCAAACTTTTCGATAAAGTAACTAATTCAATTTTATTTGATTACCATTTTTTATTTTAAATGTGATGCGGTTGGTAGCCAAACTTCGTATAAAGGTAAACATTTTAATTTTTGTTGGTAACCAAATCGTCAAAAAAAATTAGAATAGCAACTCATTGGCACGGCATGCATGGAGATAATGGCTAATGACGGTAACGATTGACAACGATATAATGGCCCGGCGGGAGGCGGGGGGAGGAGGATGATGTACAATAACTCCTTCATAATTTTTTTTTAATTTCCTCATTTTGATTTGAATTTTGAATTATGGATTTGAAATTGTTGTTAGAGACAAAGATTTGAATTTGAATTTGAATTATTAGTTATCCTTGATTTTAGGTTTCCTTATTAATGTGAATTGTACTATTTTTGTAATAATTACATTCTTTTTGTAATTATTTAGTTGATGCACTTTTCTTGTAATTACTTTTTATTTGTTGTATACTTATGTAAAGGACCCTAAATGATATTTGTCCATTATTGATCTATAGCAAATATATGTTATGGATCATTGAACTTTTATATATCTATACACGGAAAGGATCAAAGGTTTATCCTTCATTCTAGATACCTTGCATACCACTTTTTAAGACGGATCGGATCATTGCCAGTTTGATCCAGTTATGTTGTTCGTCATTAAAAGATGAAGATAATATATAAAATCTGGTAGAGATATATATATATATATATATATATATATATATATATTCACAATAACAACCGAGATCTACATTACACAAATGACTAAATTACTCAAAAAAAAAAAAAAAAAAACAACCCAACACAAAACCTCGTCTCCAATCTATCTTGTCGTCCAACAACTAATAAAGAACAAGAAAGAAGCCGCTATTTCTTTTTTAATTTCTCTTATTCGCCCAATACTATGTTACAATCCCAGAAACAACCTTGTCTCTCCACACCCAATAACACTTCTCTCTCTCTCTCTCTCTCTCTCTCTCTCTCTGTTTGATGGAGTTATAGAAAAAAGAATCTGTTTTGTTTCAATTCTCTCACTCTCTATCTTTCTGTTTAGGCAAGCGATTATCTCTCTCCCTTCTAAAAACAGAAAGGGCTAATAATAAAATGTTGATGCTAGTGGATTGCTCAAACTGCCGGGCACAATTACAGCTCCCGCCGGGAGCCAAGTCCATACGCTGCGCTGTCTGTCGCGCCATTACTCGCATCGCCGATCCACGAACCCTCCCTTCCCCTCTCCCAATCACAACTACCTCCACCTACCACCACCCTACTCCTCCCCCGCCGCCGCAAGCTCCGTCTCCGTACAATCAGGCGCCGCCAGGTCAACCACCGTCGTCCAGCGGCCAAAAGAGAGCCGTGATCATCGGGATATCGTACGAAAGAAGTCGGAACGAGCTCAAAGGCTGCGTCAACGATGCCAAGTGCATGAAGTACCTGCTGATCAACAAATTCAATTTCCCTGAATCCTCCATTGTCATGCTCACTGGTACTATTTTAATATCTTTCTTCAATTGTTTCTATAAGCACATCAATTCTTCTAATTTCAGAGTTCTGGGCTTGAGTGAGAAAAATAATGAAGCTATGATTTTGTGAGTCTTGATAGTCAAACATAAACTATTCACATTCTAGATTGGCAAAATGGTAATTGTTGAAAACTCCACTATATTGACATAATATGGAATCAAGTTCTTCAAGATTGTAGAATTGAAACTTTACATAATTCCAGACTTGGCAAGTTACCATGCACCCTCTTAGTGGGTTGGATGCCCTTACATAAATTATTTGGCCCCACTTTAAGAACTTGATCCCATATGATGTGAAGGCCTATTTGTTCTTTTTGAGAATTGATATTTCCACAAGTAAATTTGATAGTTCCACAAGATTCTCCCCACTTATTCTATTCTATTCATGTGAGAATGAGCTTGTACCTATCAAATTTACTTGTGGAACTATCAAATTCTTTTAATGTTACAAATATATATTACAATTTGTTAAACTGTTTCATTTTGTTCATTTCTATTCTCTTCTTGTGTGAAACTATTTACAGAAGAAGAAAAGGATCCATACAGGCGTCCAACAAAACATAGCATTAGATTGGCAATGTATTGGCTTGTGCACGGTTGTCAGCCAGGCGATTCCTTGGTGTTTCATTTTTCTGGTCATGGTTCACAACAAAGGAACTACAATGGAGATGAGCTTGATGGATATGACGAAACACTTTGTCCTTTGGATTTTGAAACACAGGGAATGATTGTCGACGATGAGATTAATGCTACAATTGTCAAGCCTCTCCCTCATGGGGTTAAGCTTCATGCAATCATAGATGCCTGTCACAGCGGCACTATGCTAGATTTGCCATATCTTTGTAGAATGGAAAGGTTTGTTATCATCAATTTTATTTAACTCATGGACTTATTCAGTGTAACAGATACACACTAGTGAAGCAGAAAGGATAGGAAAAAGAAATCATAGTCTTCAGATGTATTTTACTTTAATCCTGAGGAGATCCTCTTCTGCAATTTTCTGCATCTTTTTAATAATTGTTATGCTATATGGCTACAGGAGTGGGCGGTATGTTTGGGAGGACCATCGTCCTCGATCTGGTGTATGGAAAGGAACAAATGGGGGAGAAGTAATTTCCTTCAGTGGCTGTGATGATGATCAAACCTCTGCTGATACATCTGTAAGGATTTTCAAATCATTTTACTGGATTTCCACTTTTATTGATTAAATTGACGGACATATATCTGAGACAGCTGAGATTGGACTACAAAAAACCTATAACTAACCATTTATAAGAGGACAGGCTCTATCGAAGGTCACTTCAACAGGTGCAATGACATTCTCTTTTATTCAAGCAATTGAACATGGACATGCAACTACATATGGGGATATGCTGACTGCGATGAGGTCAACCATCGGCAAGACTGACTATAATATAGGAGGGGGTGGGGTAGTGACATCTCTTCTCACTATGCTTTTGACAGGAGGGAGTCTTGGAATTGGGAATAGACAGGTATTCTATTGTTACTACCACTACAATTTGGATGTGTAAATAACTTTTGTGCAACATTTCCTGCATTTGTCATAATATCATATCATATTTAAGAAAGGATCAACAAAACAAAGAAAGGTGTGCGTGCACCTCTGTACATACGTCCTGAGATTATGCATGAGCGACCTAACATAGTGTCAAAATCCAACACAGTGAATTTTAACTGGTTGATACAGATGATTTAGACCATGTACGATAGTATATTATATAAACATCAAATCGAAATAGTAAAAGATTCAATAATTCAGAAACTGATTTTCGTCCAAAGATCTAATTATCTTTTTACAAGCTTACATATCGTAATAAATGTTAATTCATATAAATATGCTTTGGTCTCATAGGACAACAAATTGTGATGGAAATAGAAACACATGTTGATTGGATCAAAGTAATCTTTTAAATAATTTAAATTTAAAACATGATAAATGGCTGGTTCGAGGTTTTATAGAAGGGGGAACAAAGGGGTGGAATGTGCAAGTGTTGATGTTAGAAGTTTACTTGGTTGTATTTCTTAACTGCATTACATCTAAAAAAGTCATCCCTACAGATTTTCTTCTCAGTGGATGGCCTACTTTTATGCAACAGATGTCTGGAAGAGGAAACTATATGCTGAATTACTACCATTTACCAAATTGAAAAATTAGCATCCATGTAACTACGAGTCTAATATTTATACTTTGCCTTCTGATTTGATGCAGGAACCACAACTAAGTGCTAGCGAACCTTTTGATGTGTATATGAAGACTTTCTCCATGTAAAAAGTAAAGCATCTGCTCTTTGGTTTATAACAGTGTCTCTGTCTGAATGCAAAGGTTAGAGTGCGACATTTTCCAAATATCATTTCGAAGTACATTGTTGTGCTATGAGCTAATATTAGAACAATTAACCTTAGGTACTGTGTACATGAATTCAAAATGCCTCTGTCTTATAGCAGTGGTTACCGGCTACATACCATACATTTGGAAGACAAACCTATACATTGAAGAGGCGATTTGGTATTCAATTCATATCTTACTTTGCCTCGGAAATAATTCTTTTGAGACCAACTTTCGGGTATTTGCGAAGTCCAATACATTCAATCACCAATCACCAATCACCAATGACCCACACACACACACACACACACACACTTGTAAACATCTTACAAATGCCCGCATGTTTTTCTAAAAGATACACTGAATATAATAAATACACACTATAGTTTTGTGTCCTATGGTTTTGCATAACATTATGCCTTCAGCAAAAACCTCAACTTACATGTTTAAATAAAAAAATAATAATAATTAAATAAATGCATCAACAGGAACAACTTTTGATTACCCGGTTAAATCCACTTTTTTCCATTCGACCTCGGTTTACTAAACGGAAAATTTTAACGATCAATTCATTGAAAAGTTTATTTTTTACAGTTGTCTTTATCATTAATTTGCAGCGTAATTTTTCTATTTACATCGATCATTGTATATAAAAGCACGTCCAACATGACATCATTCTAACGTCAGATTATGTCATCAAATCAAACCAATCGAGCCTCTCAATTTGAAATTTTTTAACGATTAATAAATTTGTGTAGAAACTTATGGGACCAAATGATTTGCTTTAAACATATTTAGATATTGATGGTTTATACAATGATAGATTTTATCGTGTATAGTATATTTCACAACTATTTGGCCATTAGATAGTACATTATATACTTAAAAGGAAAACCTCAGTTCATATATGCTTTGTGTTTGACCATCCCATAAAAGAGCGTAATTAATAAAATGGTGCGAAACTTTCAAAGGGTTGGGGGCCATGCATGTGCTCATCCTAATAAGGGGTGCATATCGCGAAAGAAAAGTGAAAATTTCTTAATTTTATGATATGATAATTCAACTAATTTATATAAATTGTGTATTTCAAGTTTTTTTTTACATGAATGTCAAACAAATTGGCCAATTAATTAACTTATCAAAAAAATAAATTTCATGCTAATCAGATCCATTATGAGTATGTTTTTTTTTCCAATCTTGCAACACTATTCTTAGCATAAAATAATTGTAGACTTGTCCATGTCCCAAAATAATATTGATACATTAAAATATTGAACTCATGATATATAATATATAAATTTATTATTCATCATTAAACTAACTAACTAACTAATTATATATATATATATATATATATATATATATATATATATATATATATATATATATAATGCAATGACATATTTAAATAGATTGATACAAAACTTATTCCAAGAAATTTGAGATTGAAACATAAATATCTGAGATTGAAGCAAAAAACTTGTATAGAACTTTTATTTTAATATGAAAACACATGTAGTCAACGTATTTGTCGGTTTGTTTAACTAAAATGAATTTTAATATTAAATAATCTTAAGTGCGACTTATATTTAAACATATAAAAAAAAAAAAATCCAAATAAGCACAACCTCTTCCTAAAAAAAATAAAAAAATAAAAAAATAAAATAAAATCCAAAGCAAGGGACAAGCTCTTACGAAAAAAAAAAAAAAAATATTTTATATTCTTTATTTGTTATTATAAAATATTTGTTTTTATAAAATATTTGTTTTTATAAAATATTTTATATTCTTTATTTGTTATTATAAAATATTTGTTTTATAAAAATATTTATTTTATAAAATAACAAATATTGTTATAAAAAATAGCAAATAAAGAACTTGTGTCACTATTCGACTATTTGATTTTTATATGTTCGTAAGAGGTTATGTTATTTTTTTTTTTTTTTTTTTTTTTTTTTTTTTACAAGTCGCAAGAGCTTGTCCGGTTAGTATTTTTTTTTTTTTTATATGTTTTACATGTTCGCACTTCTATCGTATTATTTAATATTAAAATTCATTTTAGTTAAACAAACCGACAAATATTTACCATATGTATCCTCATATTAAAATAAAATTAAGATGTTTGTTACTTTTAGATATTTATGTTTCAATCTCAACTTTCCAATGTTTTATCAACTATTCAAAAAATTAGATAAAGACCCATAAAGAATCATTACATGGGCATACAATATATATATATATATATATATATATATATATATATATATATATATCTTATTAGTAAGAACACTTGAAAAACAATTTTTTATTGCATTTAAAATTTAATTCAAATTTTGTAATGTTTCGTTAGTTAGAAAATAATATTTAAATAACTATGACTATCAACAGAAATTGGATGAAAGGAATATTCCGACAACGAATATGTCCACAAGTGGTTAATGAACCGAACCGGTTGTTGCGTAGCAAAATGAGAACCCGGCTCGACTTCTAGCTGTTAGTTGTTGCTACTAGTACTTAAAGGCAGTGGATAAGTGCGGTGAGAGGTCAAGTCTGTCAATCTCTCATGGCCGCTACCAGCGTCGCCCGTCCAGGCTTCTCTCCTACTCTTTCTCTCTCCTCATTTTCTCTAAGCCCAACCCACAGAAATCTATTTCTCACTCCTCTCCTTCTGTCTCTTCCGACTGTTGATGGATTCAAAACCTCCAAAATGAAAAGGCTCGCCACCG
Organism: Panax quinquefolius; assembly: GCA_020205615.1. Classification (NCBI taxonomy): domain Eukaryota; kingdom Viridiplantae; phylum Streptophyta; class Magnoliopsida; order Apiales; family Araliaceae; genus Panax; species Panax quinquefolius. The sequence continues at coordinate 15,982,233 of CM035161.1, forward strand.
CCGCTGACTTTTTGGGTGATTTCGGGGCGAGAGACCCATTTCCGGCTGAGATTGAGAGTAATTTCGGAGATAAAGTTTTGGGCATTGGTAATACTGACCACAAAATTTTGATCCCAAATCTTGCTGCTCTCTCTCTTTCCCAACTCGATTGTGCTCCCGTCTCTCATTTGCAGCCTCCCATGTCAGAGGAAGATGCTCAAAATCTTTTGAGGAAGGTACAATTTTGCAATACCCATCACTTTCACATTACTTGTAGCGTTTATTTTGATGGAGATTATGTTGGGGTGTTATTGCTGTTACAATTTCTTCTTATTATCTATAATAATAGGTCAATTTAATCAAATTCATGATTTTAAGAAAAGCTGCCAATTCAGAATTTAATTTGGACCTACTTATTTGTGGTGTTTGACATGCTAAGGAAACACCCTATTTCATTATTAAAAGTTGCTGATAAATGATGCGTTGCACTATCATTTATTCATTTATTATGCGGTTCCACTTCAACCAATTGAGAGAACCACATTTTGAATTTCATTTTTAATTTCTTATGCTGTTTGAAGGTTCATGGCTACATGCCCATTCAATTTTACCTGAATTACTTGATGGAAAGTCAAATTACTAAAATCAATCTTCCCTGCTTGATGTTCTTTTATCCTGAGAAAATCTATGCATCTGTCCTTTTCTTTTCTTTTTACCCCCAAACCTGTAGGTTGTAGGTTGGAGGCTTTCAAATGAAGGAGGAGGGATTAGGCTACAATGTTTATGGAAGCTAAGAGATTTCAAATGTGGCTTTGAACTTATAAGTAGGATATACAAGGTTGTAGAAGCTACAGGGCACTTCCCCAATCTTCACCTGGAGCAGCCCAATCAAGTTAGAGCTGAACTATGGACACCTTCCATTGGTAAGCAACATTTTATAAAGGGGATTGCTAGTTTATTTTTCAGTATTTGTGTTTCCTTATTTGCACATTGAATGCAAAACTATTTGAACTTCTACCGAAAACGGATATCATTTACTGGTTTTATTCGATATTGAGTTAGGACTTTGGATAGTGTTTCATTAATATATATGCTCTCAAATGACCTGCCGAATGAAGAAGATGTTTAAGTTATGTCAATTTGATTGTCCTCGGGGATCCTCCACCAAGTTTCAACAAGCAAAGGTAATTGATTGAACAGATACGTTTCTCAATTACATCTAGTTTTCTTGTTTTTCCCCAGAAACTTTTAATCAGCTTATAGATTTAAAACCACTAAGAATTGCCCAGAGTATGATTTTCTGAATCTGACATGATATGAAAGAATGAAACCATCTTCCAAACCCTTGGGAAATAAGATTTCCTCTGGTATATGTGAACTATTGCATTATGTTATAGAGATACCATAGATTGTATATAAAGCTGTCTTGAAAACTGAACATAGGCCAAGTTGAAATTGCATTTGTTATGTCCAAATATTTCCTCCTATTAGATAATCTAGATTTTACAATATATAAAATTTCACCTTGTCTTCTTATATTTGTAAACTTTTGATTTAGTATAATCTTGAATTGCCATTGAATGTGTTACGCATCAGTCTGAGCAGTCACCTCTAAAAGGTTTCTATTTACCCTCACATCACACAGGAGGTTTGAGTATGAATGATTTCATTGTAGCTGCAAAGATTGATGAGATACAAACATCAGATCTTGTTCCAAGAAAGAGAGCTTGGGCGTAAATGGGGGCTGTTTATGTCACAAATAGAAAATCAAGCTGCGGAAGAAGCTACATTTACTATAAATCAGGAAATGCTTTCATTTGAATACTTTTTTTTTTTTAATATCTCTAGTTATTGCTTAAGTTGTTACTCATATGAATCATATATATAAATTTTGTAGTCATTAATTATTGTAATTGGACAATATTATTGGAGCATTATCATGATAATTCTTCAATTAATCATCCATTACAAATTACCCTTTCAAATTTTGAAGTATATATGTGGTTTAAAAATTGGACGACAAATGCCCTGGTAAATTAGAAGGTTAATTTTATAACTGACGGTAGGTAGATAATGGCTTTATTATTATGTATACAAAATAAAACTTGAGAAGGATTTTGTAACAGGAATTAAGTAAGATGCTTTAGGAAATGTTATAGATGTTCTTTCTAATTTATTTTTAAAGGCAAATTTTAGAACGACTTGGCAAAAGAGTAGTAGTAGTAATTTACAACTAACTTCCTTGAATAATTAATGCATTTAAACTCGAAAATTGTGTGATATTTTCTTGAATCAGGATCCTCTACGAGGATTTTGTAAGAGTTTTGTTGTGGGGTTGACAACACATTAAAAAACAGATTCAACGGCTCACAACAAAATTCCATAACAAAACTATCATAAAATCTTTACAGAGAAATCCTCATAGAGAATCTTGATTCTATTTTCTGGGCACCTATAAAATTTGTGCTCAATATAGTGACGTGCCTCCTTCCTCCAAAAATGAAATGGGTCATTTTTTTAAAAATATATATATATATATATATATACTATAATTATTAATATATTTATAAATTTTAAAGTTTAGTGGAACAAGATAAGTAAAGTACTACAATTATATTAGTACACTACTATTATATTAATGAAAAAAAGAATATGCTACTATCTTGTTAAAATACTACTATAAGAATTTAAGTATTTTATTGTTTTGATCAATTTACTTCTCCTAAACACTAAGAAGGTAAATATTTTTGTAACTATTAAAAATAAAGCTATCATGCAACAATTTCAAACAACGAAACTTCGAAAAATGTTATTGTAAATAATATTTAAAATTATTTAATTTTGTATTTTATTTTATTAAATTTTTATTTTTTTTAAAAAAATTCCGAATTTGACCTCAGAACTTTCGGGCTGGATCCGCCCTGACTAGGATTGTAGTTTTTTTTCAGTACTGCACTAGTACGACCATACTATTTTTGTGGCTACTGGTATTAGTCTACTAGTACAACAACCATTTTTGAAAAATAATTGATATTTTTATTTTAATATTTTTATATAATCTTCTCTCTAATGATGCATTGGGTTCAAAATAACCGTATAAAAATATCAAAAACAATAATAATTATTTCACTTATGGCCTTGATAATGTTAGCAAAAAGGGTAAAATATAAAAAGTATCGTTATAAATATAGATGTAATGTGAAAATTTCAAAATGACTCCTGTAAATATCAATTTCTTTATTTCCAACAATTACCAATTACTATTAAAAAAAAATTAAATTTGATTTGAAAAGTAATTTTACTTCTCCCCACCCATGACCCACCTCTTATTTCAAAATTAATTTCTTTTAAATCGGCAATCCATTCCGTCTCCTCTAACCCTCTCTTCTCATCGTATTTTCAAAAAACTAGAGAGAGAGAGAGTAGAGTAAGATGGTTGCAGCAGCGGCCCCCCCGCTAATGTGCGCACTCCTTCCCTGTCAAGGTCAGACTTCACAATTTTGTACTCTGTTTCACCTTCTCGTTTGATAATGGAATGAATGAATGACTGTATTGCAGGACTTCGTGAATCAACCAGGAGCTTACAATGGAGAAAGAAAGAGGTCTGCTTCTTTAATTGATGTTTTCTCTTCTTTTATCCCATTTTTGGTTATTGCATTAAATCTATGATTAACTTAAACAATCAGAACAACTCTATCTTATCCTTAAAAAAAATAAAAAAACAACAAAACAAAACATTTTCCAAGTCTTTTTCATGGGGGAGGGAACTTCTGAATGGTGTTTGACAAAAGGTGTCTGATAAAGTTTGGGATTGTCTACCTTTCTCCGTCTTTGTTTTGGATCCTAAACTATGCAATTCAGATATAAAAAGATAAAAACTTAAATTTCTGTTGTCATGCCGGTGCACCTGCTTCTGTTTCATTTCATGTCATTAATTTCTTCTTCCCGAAAATGTTTTGATCAATGATTTCTTGTGGTGCAGAAACAATGTATGAGGAGTGCTGGTTCTCAGATAATAACTGCTAGAATTGAGTTGAAGCCTCCTCCATATCCGCTGGTAAGATTTGATAGTTCTTTGTGTATAATCTTTTGTGATATTATTTGACTTATAGATGTAAAATAGAAGCTGAGGTTAAATGATTATCTGGAATTTTTTATTTGGTATTGCAATAATTTATCCTATATTAGGGTATTTGAGATCGCTTATAAGAAGTCAAATATACTTGTAATCAGTTTTAAATAGTAAAAAGTGTTTTGTAACCTAATTTTAAAACTGCTTATAATTATTTTTTACGGCTTCTTATTATTTGGCAAATTTAATAATCAGGTTTAACCAAGTATATTACTCCCTCCGTCCCTTAATATAAGACATTTTAGAGAAGTTTTTTTGTCCCTTAATATATGACGTTTTAGAATTCCAAATAAACATTAATTGCTTAGTTTCCAATATTACCCCAAGTATTAAATATAACTTTGGTCTCTCACTATTTTTTGCCTAATAAATAACAATATCTTTTTTCAATACAAGTGCAATATAGACATTTGATATTATATTTAATGCTATACAATTATTTTCTTAATATTTGTGCACAACTCTAAAAAGTCTTATATTAAGGGACAGAGAGAGTAATATTATATCCCAATTTATTTTAGTAATTACATCCATTACCCATCTTTACTTTTTAAAACATTACTTTTTAGTAATTTACACTTAAAATAAGTGATTAGCACATTTTTTTATACTAAACACTTTTTACTATTTACAAATTGAAGTGTTTTTTCTTTACCAAACACAAACTATTTTTTTAAAACTGATTATAAATAGAAGCCGTAATTAGAACCACTAATCACACTTTTTAAGCGATCCCAACACATACTCTTGGCTCTAGACGGGCGGATCAGGAATTTTTTCCAGCAGGGGCGGATTTTAATTAATTTTTTTGTTGAAGTTAAATAAAGAAAACTTGAACATAATATTAAGTAATCATAATAATGTTTACAAATTGAAATAAAGATTCATAATCCAAAATAAAAAAAGAATTTCAAATAAAAAACATTTAGATACAATTTAGAGACTTATTTCGGTTACTTGTCATAGTTCAATTTGAATAATTCTCCAAATGCTACCAAATTTGTTTTTTATATTCAAACAAAACCATGAATTAATTTCAAAGCATAAACTAGTTTTGATATCTGTTTATAAGTTTCAAATAAGTTTTACTTGAAATAAGAGAAACAAACCATCCAAAATTTATACTCAGAACACCAAAAATTATACAGGGTCCATTAGTTAGATGCAAGGAAATAAAGTAATTATAACAACTAGAGATGAGGGGCTGTTAAAGGCTCATAGTCATTTTCCATTTTTCATTTCCCATTATAAATTATCACAATAAAAGTCATAAACTACTCAACTAAAATGATCTCATTTTTAATTGAAGATCAAACAACTCAAAAACAAAAACCCAATCAGACCAAACAAACAGTAACTATAGTCAACCAAATCAATAACAAAAAAAAGTTCAAACTTGAATCAAATAATCCTTCACAATTCACACGCTGATTAAAATTCAAAACAAAAAAGACTTCTAAGATCTCACCAAGCTTTAAAACTAAGAAAATTTTTGTACTTTTATTTAGAATTGGTTTATGAATTTTCTTTGCCCCCTACAAATTTAAGTCTTTCATTAATCTGCCCCCTTCAATTTATTAATTTACATATTTGTCCTACCCCTATCCCTATATAAAAAAATTCCAACAGGGGCAGCTGCCTATGCTGCCCCCTTAGTAGATCCGCCACTGGCTCTAGATGCTTTTACATTCTGGTCTGGTGTGGTTTGGACTGATTTTGTTTGTGGCTCTGGTCCTAATAAAAAATAATTTATGTGGCTTTTGCTACAATATGTATCTAGCTCGTAGTTCGACTCTTTTGTTGCAATTCTTTCTGTCCATCTTTGGCATTTTTCCAGTGCTAGTAGACTTCAACTTTCCATTGTTACATTCTGTGAATTTAACATGAAATTGAAGAGAACGAATTTTTGTAGAATTTAGTCTGCAAAATGCATTGGAATGAGACTTAGATTTTATACGAGAAATAGAGAAGAGAAGAAAGGATTCATTATTTTCTATAGCTTCATTTGTTAGACTGACATATTTATAGACTGAACAGAAATCAATTGCATACATGTCAAGAACTGAAGCCTCTTTAACTTGATTATCATTCTAATGTATGGATATGGGTTAGAATGCTTTGGAGCCACATATGAGCCAGGAGACGCTGGAGTATCATTGGGGAAAACACCACAGAGCTTATGTGGATAATCTAAACAAGCAAATAACTGGAACTGAGCTGGATGGGATGGCACTGGAAAGCGTGATACTTGTTTCATACAACGGAGGAGATTTCCTTCCAACATTCAACAATGCTGCACAGGTATGCAATGCATTAGTCCTCATTAAGAATAGATTGTTCATGTATCTGAGTTGATTACATATGCAAAATCTTCGGTGAGAATTGAGAAAATAACAATTGTGTTAAAATTCGGCCAAATACATTGTAGTGGAGAATTGTAGTTTGCTTTTACTCCTTACTTTTTTACCCCACTCTAATTTTCGGATTTTCATTAGGTCTCGTGCTTCAATGAATTTGATACCTAAAAGATATATATCATTCCTTTTTACAGTTTAACATACTAGTTTGTACCTTCTCTTTATCTCATTTACAGATCTGGAACCATGAATTCTTCTGGGAATCCATGAAACCAGGTGGTGGAGGTAAGCCATCTGGAGATCTTTTAGAGCTGATTGACAGAGATTTTGGTTCTTTTGAAGCATTTGTAAAAGAATTCAAGTCAGCTGCATCAACTCAGTTTGGTTCTGGTTGGGCTTGGCTTGCATGTAAGTGTTTCCTTGTTCTCCTTCCCAAAAAATAGACGAGGGCATGCACTGTTCTTTGCATGCTTTGTTTAATTTTCTTGGCTGCGTATTTAGGCTCTGTTCATCAACTTTTTCCTAGACAAAGCAAATAGACTCGATGTAGGAAATGCTGTGAATCCGCGTCCATCAGAGGAGGACAAGAAGCTTGTAGTGGTGAAGAGTCCCAATGCCGTAAACCCTCTTGTCTGGGATTACTTTGTAAGTAAAACTGACTACGTTTTCTTATTCATATATGTATAATAGTTAAGTTTGCTAGCACTTGTAGATCAAGTCTATTATTCCTCACCGGAGTACAAAGAACTTGAATTAGCATTGGAGTTTGAACCCTGCTGGGTGGGGGCAATTTACATGTTTGTGAAAGTGTGTACGTATTTTCAGCATCTATCTCATTTGGACCTGAGAATCTGATGACATTGTTTGTTTGTTGCAGCCGCTCCTCACAATAGATGTTTGGGAGGTACGTGAACATATTGATGGCCTCAGTTTTCTTTTCTTTTCTTTTTTCCCTGGAAGAATGTTAATTACTGATTTATTTATTTTTTTCCCCTTGAAACTGTTTACATAAGCAGCATGCTTACTACATCGACTTTCAGGTAAAAGTCGTGAATATGATAACAATATTGTTGCCATCGGCTTTTTGTAAATTATATATTGTGGCATAATTGATGTATCATCTTAACAGAACCGAAGGCCTGATTATATTTCAACATTTATGGAGAAGCTAGTGTCCTGGGAAGCAGCGAGTTATAGGCTGGAGATAGCCAAGTCTCGGTGTGCTGAGAGGGACAGAGAAGCAGAGAGGAGGAGAAAAGAGGAGGAAGATGAGATAGTAGCAGGAAGTGAAGCTACGGAGATGTACTTACAAAGTGAGACGGAAGATTCAGAGGCTGAATGATTTTGATGGGAAGAAACGCTAATATCATGTTATACTGAGCAGAAAGAAGACTGTTGAACAAGATCGTTCATGCATCTCGAAAATGTATTAGTATTTAATTTAATTGAACAAGTATAACAAATAAAAAGATTTTATTATAACAACTGTCCGATTCTAGTGTTTGAGGGAAGGTTGTTATAAATTGCAATTAAAAGCATAAGGATATCTTAATCAACAAACAGACATTTTATTTTCAAGTAAATTAACATCATTTTAAATTTCTAAATTTTGCTAACTGATTTTTAACTCAATATAACAAAAAAAAATATATATTTTTTGTTTGTTTGTTTGGAATATTTATTATTATTATTTCTTCGAAGAAAAGGTTAGAATTTTTTTTTTAAACTAAATATAAATAAATAAATCCAGTTAACATAAAATTATTTTTTAAATAAATTAATCAATTAATCACTAAAATACTGACACCTATATGTCAATATTCAATTTATCCTAAAATAAACTTCATACTCACCGTTCGTTCCTAAATAAATCCTCACCTTCCTCTTATTAAGTAATAAATATAACTCTTCTTCTTCTTCTTCTTCTTGCTTTGATTTCCATGGCCATCATCAGTCGCAATTCACATAGCCAAAGAATTTCATGCTCTTCCTTTACAACTCTACTAGACTTGAAGTCCGTTGTTGATTCTCACCATTCTTTACTTCTCAAAAGCTATTCCTCTTCTTCGGAACAAATCAAAACCAACAAAGGCAAAACTCGAAACATCAAAAATGCCAAAAACAACAATGTTAAACCTAAATCAACTAAAACCAAAACAGCACGAACCACGGCACAGCTCATCAACACCCACAAACCCACCTGGTCCAAACACCTCGAATCTTCTCTCTCCTCTGTCTCTCTTTCTCAAACGACCGTTCTCCATACTCTACGCCTCATTAAAACGCCTCCCAAAGCCCTTCACTTCTTCATCTGGGCCCACCAAAATGGCTTTTCTCACTCCCACCAATCTTACTTACTCATGCTCCAAATCCTCTGTCAGTCTCGCAACCTTAATGCCGCTCGGAATTTCCTCTTTTCAATTGAAAAGAAATCTAATGGCACCGTTAAGCCGGAAGATAAGTTCTTTAACATCTTAATGAGAAGTTATGCTAACGCCGGCCTTTTTCATGAATCAATTAAGCTGTTTAAGAACATGAAATCAATTGGTATTTTTCCCTCAGTTGTTACATTCAATAGTCTTTTTGTAATTCTGCTTCAACGGGGTCGCACTGGGATGGCTTACGAACTGTTTGATGAAATGCTTAAGACCTATGGTGTTACACCCGATACGTTTACTTTTAATATTTTGATAAAAGGGTTTTGTAGGAACTCCAAGGTGGATCAAGGGTTTCGATTTTTCAAGGAAATGTCGCGGTTTGGATGTGAGCCGGATGTGGTTACGTACAACACGCTTGTTGATGGGCTTTGTAGGTCTGGGAAGGTGAAAATTGCACATAATGTGGTGAAGGGTATGCTTAAAAAGACCGTAGATTTGAATCCTAATGTTGTCACTTACACCACTTTGATTAGAGGGTATTGTGGGAAACAGGAGATTACTGAGGCTTTGGACCTTTTGAAGGAGATGGTTGATCGTGGGATAAAGCCCAATGAAATTACCTATAACACTCTTATTCTAGGTCTTTGTGAAGCGCAAAAGCTTGACAAGATTAAAGACATTTTGGAGGGAACTTTAGGGGGTGATCATTTTGTTCCCGATGCTTGTACCTTTAACACATTGATGAATGCTCATTGCAGTGCAGGAAATATGGATGACGCAATGAATGTTTTTAAAAAGATGGCAGAGTTGAAGGTCCAATCAAACTCTGCTACGTACAGTATACTGATCAGGAGTTTCTGTCAGATGGGGGATTTTGAGAGAGCAGAGAAGCTGTTTGATGATCTACAGAAGAAGGAGATCTTGTTACGTGATGATGGATGCATGCCTCTTGTTGCAGCATATAATCCCATTTTCGAGTACTTGTGTAGTAATGGGAAAACTACTACGGCTGAGAAGGTGTTTCGGCAGCTGATGAAAAGAGGAAAACAGGATCCTCCATCTTACAAAACTTTGATCATGGGACACTGCAGGGAAGGTACGTTTGAAGCTGGGCATGAGCTGTTGATTTTGATGTTGAGGAGAGATTTTGTACCTGATGTGGAGATTTACGAGTCCCTAATAGGTGGTCTGTTGAAAAAGGGGGAACCAAAGCTTGCCCACGATACTTTAGAAAAGATGCTAAAGAGCTCCCATCTTCCACAAACATTTACTTTTCATTCTGTTCTTACTGAACTTGTTAAAGAGGGTTGTGCTAGTGAGTCTGCTAGCCTTTTGATGTTAATGTTAGAGAAAAAAATCAGACAGAACATCAATCTCTCAACAGATGCTGCAAGGCTGCTCTTCAAGGTTGGTTTACGGGATAAAGGATTTGAGATTGTTAGGGTTGTTTATGAGAGCGGGTACACGTTAAAGATGAACGAATTGATTGTATACCTTTGCCAGAATAAAAGATTGTTAGAGGCACGTGAAATATTGCTATTTTGTTTGGGGAAGGATCAAACTGTTGATTCTGAAATTTGCAGCACAGTTATAGCTGGACTCTGCAAAATTGGTAAAGTTTCACAAGCATTTGATTTTTACTACGAATTGTTAGAGAAAGGAGTCCAAAAACCTTTGTGCTGCCTAAAAGATTTAAGAGTTGCACTTGAAGCTGAAGGCAGATCAAAGGAAGCTGAATTTGTTGCGGCAAGGATATCTAAATAGTTGCAGACAGATCTGCTCCAAACTTGAGCTCCATGCTAATGAAATTTCTGACACATGTAAGCAATTTTTGTGCCGAAGGTTTTTATTGTTTGTACTATAGTGTTCTATAAAGATCATGAATTTATGTGTTGATGTTTTAAGTTAATTTGTTTTCATGTATAGCAAGGTTCATGGAATGAAATTATATTGAGCTTCTAACATTAGGCCATGAGAGTGTATGCACAGAATTTGACTGTTGTCCACATAGAAATTCTTATCAATGATGTTGGTGCTTGGTATCAATGCTGTTGATGCAGATAACCTTGTGAATATTCCATATCTTGAAACTCCCAAGTCCCATCCATTTCGCCGCCTCCACATTCTACTGGTACACAAGAGTCATATGGGCACCGAGCAAGGGCATCGACTGTGGTATAATGGCTGTCGAGCCAATATATGTAATCTGATGAGCTCATTCTAGAAGAGTAATTTTGGTGTCCTCAAGTAGTTTAAAATATGCATGTTATAATTACATTTGTTGATCAATATTATAGTGTGGTTCATAAGTATTATGTAATAATAACATGTATTTGAAATGCATTTGACCCCTAGCATTACTTTTCTTGAAACTCCCATCCCATATGTAATCTAGATGCTCGTCAGCACTAGATGCCACCTACAACCTTTGTGAAGCTACAGCGGCAGTGCAATAAAGTCTTTTTCCACTGTATTGAGATCGAATTTACATTTACATCATTAAAGTTCGTTACATTTTCTATTAAATATTTTGACTTTTAACAGAATTAAAGTACGTGACCAGAGGTTATGTCAATGTCATATGTTTGTCAACTTGACTTGTCGTGTGGTAAAAATTAAATATTTAATACAAAATACAAATTATTCATCCTCTCTCTCTCTCTCATCCTTATCCCTGCCCCTTTGCATCTCAGCCACACATCAATGTTGTTCTTCTCTAGCTTTTCTTTTTCAGTTTTCCCGAATCGAAAATTCTGTCAAAATCTCATATATTAGTAAAGTTTAAATTATTCTTTCAAATATCACTATTAATCGGATTAATGTTTCCTAAATCTGCAGACATATATTAATTACGTAATTGCATCGAGTGACATTTGTTTGAACGGTTGACTAGTTATGAGTGGTGGTGAGCAATTAATTTTGGATGTGAGGTGAGTGGTGATGCAATGGTGTGTTGTGTCAGTGGGGAAGAAGACATTCAGGTGGAAGATGTGGACAACGGGGGAAGTGGTTAGTATGAAGTTTATTTTGAAGTAAGTTGGTCAATTGATAAATAAAATACTGACACGCAGGTGGGGTTGTATGTGTGTTGATATTCTATTGGTCAATTAACCAACTTACCAAAAAAATAATTTCATGCTAACCGGATCCGGACAATGGTATCCTGGGTTTGCAACTTGTTTTTTTAATTTGTTTTCTTTTAAATTGGGTTATTTTTTTTTTAGTTTTTTGTCCTAATGGTGCGGTGACTGATTAGGTTACTTATTTTACTTTCTTGTAATTATTTATGTTTAATTGTTTAGTTGTTATTTTGTAGTGATATATTAATAAAAGCATATATTTCGTTTTTATTGTATTTTAACTAGTTTAATTTTAATTTTGACATTTTCTTATAGTAAACTGTTTGTTTTCTTAATAGGTTTAATTTATTTAATATGTTAAGTATTTTATACATTTATTTTCATTAATTTTATGCATATGAATTAAAAAATTCATTTAATATTTTTATTTAATAATTAAATTTTGTATTTCATTACTAAAAAGAAAGTTGAAAACTACTGGAGAAAATTTTTCGATGTTAAGAAAAATATAAAAAATAAATAATTTATTCTTTTAAAAAATTATAAACCGCAAATAAATTGAAACAAATTTTTTTCATCTAAAAAGTCAATTATTATATCGGAGGTAGTATCATTTCACGAAACCCCGCAAAAGAACCTAAAAAAGCTGGGGCAGGCAGGAAAACCATAGTTTCCGGGAGTTCTAGTAATCCCCTATTTGATCCAGTTTAAGAGGGGGCGTAGCGCTTACTTACTCGAAAGAGTAAGGACTAATTCGTGCCTAATTCCAATTGAAAGCGTGACAGTTTATGGAAACCCGGGAATTTTGGAGGAAAATAAACAGCAAAATGAAAATCAAAGATCAATTTACTTTTAATCTCCGACAAGACAACCATGATGATAATACAATTTAAAAGCAAATATATATCAATCAATACAACTTTAGAGCGAAAAAGATACTGAAGCAACCAAATCGATTAACTTAAAAGGGCTATCTAACATAGAAGCATGAGTACACAGTAACTAGCTCTCTCGAAATAATAAATAAAAACAACAAACAGGCAGGCATATCGTTTCGCTTCCTAACAGCAGTTAATAACGGAGGTGGTCGGACAAGAGGGAGGAACTGCATCCAAAATTTCAGAACTTTTATAGCTGCTGCTTATTCCTGGGAAGGCCTACTCTCTGCTGAGATATCATCTTTGATCCATTTTTGGATACCTTTGACAACAACGAAGTACTGTCCAGAATACAGAGAACAATAAGAAGATATTATAAAATATTCGCATTAATGCCATGTTGCAAGTTCATAAGCTTACTTCTAATGCTAAGATTAAAGGAATGAATAATTTTCCTCTTTGATTTGGATTCGGCCCTTCAATCAACTTCTTGTCAACTAAGATACCCTTGCTTCCACTTGAAACGACGTCTATTATTGTTTTCACTATGTTGGGAATCCAAGCAGTCCCATTAGGAAGAACCTGCAACTCAAAAGGAAACCCATCGATTAGTCCAAGATAAATATATTTATAAAATTAAATAAGTATGAACGACTGTATACACATGATATTAGACAGATAACCAACCTTTTCATCACTTTCATTCTTGTTGCATCTTCCACTGTTCTCGACCAAAACAACAGGGATAGCACCCTGCCAAGAAGTAACACCATCAGAACCGGGAGGAGAGAGAGGGGGGGGGGGGGGGGGAGATTTAGGAAGTGAAATTTTATAGAAAAGTAGTCATGATGATCAACATCTCAAGTTCAAATAATTAAGAACAAATAAAATCTCTAAAAGTTAGTTGTACTCCAAGCAAAGCAAATATAACAAGGTAGTCAAACAGAGAAAATTGGCAGAGGACTAGTGTTTAGTACGGGTATACTTGTTCAACTGCTTGTCAAGTCATGCTTATAGTAAGATCGCCACTGTTTGTAACAGACCATATGCTTGTGCCTTTGCATAAAATACTGCATCCGCCTCTTTAGCAATAGTGTCTAACCAAAGAATATGCGTCTCTGGATCTTTTTTACATACATGGGTATGTATAACTGCTCTGCGCCATACAATTTATACCTTTTTTAAGACAAACCTGTGCGCACCACAAAATTGAACATAAATCCACCCATTCAACATTCGAATATCTGAGGAAGTGTTAATTTATTTATTTTTCCCTTTTTCTTACAAGTCTCACCCCTGCTGTCAAGAGCATTAACCAAGAAGGAAAAGACGTTAGCATCTCTGTATACAGATATGCATGTTTGTGAGACATTTAAATATTCTTCTCATGGCTTTTACATTTCACTTGAGCTTCTGTTCAAGTCCATATAGCATGGCATGGCAACATAGGGATTCCAAACAACCGATTGGGAAACAATCAAGGCAATGTTTATTATCATCTCTAACTTTTGCTCTTTTCATCATGGTATAATATAGCCTCTGCCCACCTCAACCCACCCCCCCAAAAAAAGGAGAAAGATTTTTTATTTTCAATTTTCAATTTTTTATTTTTAATTTTTTTTTTTTTTTTTGGGGGGGGTGGAGTAAAACTGCAGGCATGACAAAAAAAGTAAACTATGGAAAAGGAAGACTACCTGCATGTCTTGTTTTCTAATATTAGCTTCAAGGCACACGACTTTTAAGAGAGCCTCCGATCTTTTTGAGAAAAATTCATCATATCCCAACCCATCTGGTGGTGAGAGCTGAGCATGTGTGAGGACAACCAATCCCCTACGCCATATTTCTTTACCAAAACTATCGCTAATAGCTTTAATTATCTGCTGATCCAAGTTATCCACCCTATATGAATCCAGACGGTCCACATATAGCAACACATCTATTGTCTTGTTCAAAAGGAACCTGCCAAGATACCAGCATATGAAAAAGATTTAGAAACATTATCTTAACCAGACTTTATAGAACAAATAGTTTCAACATAAGAACACAAATTCATTTGAATACTGTATAGCTACAATACGAACCTTTTAATGATCTCAAGCGCCTGGTCATTTACATATCCTCCCTCAACGAGCCCTGGAGTGTCAATAATATTCAATGTAAATCCAGCTCGCGATCGTGAAACCATCACCGGCCTTGGTCCTTCGGACTGCAAAACCATAAGTGCATAAACAAGATTTTTATATATAACGATGCTCCTCCATGTTGTCACTCTGCAACTCACTGCCAGGTTCAAAGATGGTATCGGAAGAAGTATGGACAATCAATTCTTGAATACGCAACAAAAAACTATATCTTGCTTAAAAAGTTTTTAAAATATGGTAAAAATAAGAATAAGAAAAATAATGAATTAACACACATAGTTGTCATAACTCATAATAACATTATACAATTCATATGATGCATAATGTTGGACCTTTTAACATTTGATAGGTGCAAAATTGTAGATTCTTTTAATATCTTGCATATACTGATAACGGATGTCAATACCAATTTCGGTATCAGAACCATGCTCACAGTATAAGTACAACTATACCTGGAAAGCACTAACAGCAACTGCTCTCTCCCCCACAATTGAATTGACAGTCGAAGATTTTCCAACGCCACCTTTCCCCATCACAAGGACTGTCAACGTGCTCACATCCTAAGGTTCAAGGACAACAGATAAGTTCCCAGACAAGTAATAGCATTTTGTTTGGTTGCTTAAAGAAAAGGTCAGGAATATGTGAGAATGCATGAAAAATTCACAAAATAAAATCGAACAACTGTCAACATAATTGGCATGGGAATCTCTGTTGCCTGTTCGTACTTCGAAGTCCAGAGATTTTATTTTTTTAATTTTTTTCCCCTTTCTTCCAGTTTAGGCAACCAGATACTACACTATACAATGAAAATAATATTAATAAGAGAAATAGACCTGTTTCTTCAGCTGTCCCAACAATTCAAGCAGTTTGGTTTGGGTGGCAATCGGGAACTGTTGAAGTCCAGTCCATTCTCGGATCAATTGAGATGCCATGGGTAGCTGCTACAGAAAAGGTTTCAAAAGTGAGATGAGAAAAACAGACTAACCGGCACTTTTTTAAAACAAAACTCGCTTGTATTAGGGTTTTCAACTCCTCAATTATGCCGCCTAGACTAAATAGACATGAATTTTTTTAAAAAAAAAACTCGAGATTTAATTGATTACAATTATTTTATTCTTTGGTCTCTTTCTTTCATCGAATATGATTTACTACTCTTATGTTACTTGTTACTGGACGACTAACCAATTCCACGAAAAAAGGATTCCAACAAAAACCTAAGCAACTGTAGTTTTTAGGGTAAAAAAAGAAGGAAGTCGAAGTAAATTACAGGAATTGCAAAGAGAAGAGTGGAATACCAATTACTGTACCTGTTTTTGCAGAAAGAAACCAGACGTGCGCTGGATTACAATGGGAAGAGAGAGCAAATTCTGACGGAAAAGAAGGGTTTAACAAAACCCTACACTTAATTTCTTCGCGCTCTCAGCAGCAGCTAAACTAACTAGAGAGTTAGAGAGCTTATCTATCGTCTTCTATCTTTCTCTTTTTTCTCCCTCTTTCTGTCGCTTGAAATTCGATATGGATATGGACCCTCGTCCAAATCGGATGACTGTGACTCGGGTCGGTTAGGACTCGCGTGTAGCCCGTATTATAATTTTTTCGGACCCGGATTAACCTGATATATATTAATATATTCTTTTCGTTTTTTAAATATATTATTTTCCTTTTTCTTGAACCAAAATAATTATAATATCCAAATGACTTGAAAATAAAAATATATATGCGCATATTTAATAAGTTAATTTTAAAATTTTAGAAGGGGGGAGTAATTGAGAATAGATAACTGGTTAAATTATTAAAGCCAAATTTGTGTCTCTCTTTATGTCTCAACCATGCTTATAATGACAAATATTATTATTTGAGCTTCTTTTTTTTTTTAAATATATATTTTAATGAGCCTCCTCTCATATAATAGAGGTGTTTTCATCACTTATTTCATTAACATATTATCTTTTACTGAGATTAATATACTTATAAACAATGTCACAAGAGCATGTTTGATTGGCCATCAAGAATTAATTTCGGATAACTCTTTTTTTTTCTTCAAAAAATAAAAGAAAAGAGGAAGATGAATATTACAATTTTTAAAACAAAATTATTTTAAAAACAGTTGTCTCTATGCGTATCCAATGGAAAATATAATGTTTGAAGAAAAATAACAAAAAGAGGATTATCATTTTCAGAAAAATAAATATCTGAAAAGCCATCAAATTTTCTTTTATATTCTTAATTTTGGTATAATACTTGAACACCAAATTGTATTGCTTCTTATACTAACCCATTCTTCCACTTTCTCCAAATGAATTGAATTGCAGCAGCAGCAGCAGCAGCAGCAGCTATGACCCAAGTCTTATGTTGAACAACATATTTATTTCAGGAAAAGAAATGAAAATGAATCTTCTCTGTTGTAGAGCAGAGCACTCAGTAGACATAACATGGATATAATCCAGGTGTGAAGCAAAGTTGAGAAGAAACATTATGCAGTTGGTTCATGTCATATATAAACAAAAAGGGTACAAACATGTTTCAGTCCTAAAGGTTGCCAGCTGTTCAGGGAATGATTCTAATATTCACCCCAGTAAAATGAAGCAGGAGGGTCTCGTGGATCTTCAAAGTAGAATGGAGAATGTCAGAGAAGAAGAGCGCTTTGAACTAAACTTTGTTTGTATATAATTACAGCTCCCATACTTAAAAATTATCCTTAGCTTTATCGAAGCTTTGTCTCATTCGGTTTGCTGCCCTTAAATGCTGAAAGAGAGAAGAATGACCTTGTTGCTGTAAACACACAAAGAAAGAGAGTATAGAATATTGGATTCTACAGACAATAATAAAAACACATGGTGCAGGGAAAAAAAAATAATAGCACCAAAATACAGCTTCGGGACTAGACAAAGAAAACAGATAACAATGAACGATAAAAACAAAAAATAACCTTTTGATGTGGTCACTGAAGCTGACATGTGGCCCTCCTGCATTTTTTGAACACTCTGAGCAGTGAACTTGCTTACATTAGATTGAGCTGCACACATATATCCAATATTAGTCACTAAGAAAATGTCTCAAATTTTCAAAGCACGAAAAATACGTACTCTCCATGCAGCTAAAACAGAACTGGCAAAAATGAAGAAAAAACAATACTCCAAAGTTATTTCATTCACTACTTAGTGTAGTAGCATCATTAAACAATTCTTGATAAGATAAACTATTTGAGGGAACTTGCTATTTAATGCTTATAAACAGCATGTAGAGTAAGGCATGAGGCAAAAGACCTGGCACAACAAAGAGCTTCTCAAGTACCTGAGTTTTTCTCATAGGGTTCATATGAATTAGTTTTCTGTGGTCCATAGTTCTTTGCATTTAGGGCAGCCTTCCTCAGTAGATTGTCAGCATTTTTCTTGCTAGCTTTCAATTCCTCAGCTTCATCCTCTCCCTCAGAAAAGGCAGATGGACTGGACCAACCGCTTAAATGTGCATCCAACTTACTTTTTCGAGCAAACTTCAATAGCCTCTTCAATCCTTTAGGTGCATCTTTCTGGTAAACCATGGCAGGGGGATTTTCAGCATTTCCCCACTCAGTAATATCAGGTTCACTGCTCTCCTCGAGCAGCATTTGTGACAGGGAGTGGCGAACACGTGGACTTGTTATTCCCACTGCTGCAACATTGGCTGCAGTTGCAATCTGGCAACATCTTTCATTATACTGAATAGGCTCATCCCGAAACTCTTCTTCTATCTCTACCCAGGCCGCTGGGGAGATGCTTGATTCTTCTTCATTTCCAGTTTTAATTGGAGACTTGTTCAACCTTTCAACATTCTCTTCAACACTAGAAGTAATTAGATTACAGCTCTCAGTGTCTCCACATTTCTCAAAAGTAATTACTTGACTTTCAGATTCTAAGTCGGCATGAATTTCCAATCCATCAAGAACCCTCTCCTGCTGCTGACTTACCAGATCAGAAGTGTTAGTAACCAACTCATTCTCCTTTTCTTCGATCACATCTCTCGAGTTTCTCAAAGACTCCTCAGGCAGAGAAGGAACTTTGGCCTTCACAACAGGACTAACACTAGTTCCGGATCCCTTACGCAGAAAAGGCTTTGATTCCAGTGGCACCACACTGCTCTTCTTAGTCATCTTGTTATATAAACTGGGTTTAGCTGTGGAAGAATGGTCTCCAGAAGGAGACTGGACTTTTGTTACTTTTTTCCCATTTTTTGTCCCAGTCTGCTGCTTCTTTTCATTCACGACTTTAACACTCTTGTTAGAATCAATCTGGGTTGTCTTGACAGTCTTGGGACGTGGCTGCGGTGTTTCCACTTTTGGGCTTGACCGAGGAACTGATGACGCAGGCTGAGGTTTTCGACGTGTAGGCGTAGTACCAGTAGAACTTGTTCCGACAGGAGTCTTAGCAGGTGAGATCCCTATAGCTCTTGGCGAGGGTGTTGATGGCCATGACTTACGAGTTGCAGGCAGAGGAGACGCTTTAGATGAAGTTCTCTTCACAACAGCAGGTTTTGAGGTTTCCTTTTTGGGATTTGCCAACAGAGACGAATTTTTAGTAGATTTTTTGGCTCTACTCATAGCATGACTACCAACATCACTAGCATTTGTAGAAGCCATTTCAGCTTTTCTTTCATCAAGAAATTTCTGCATCACCTTAAATTGTGCATCTTTCTCTGCTCGCTTTCCAGAAACTTCTCCTCTAAGTTTCACATTCCTCTTTTGCTTGTAGTGGTCATAGAATCCACCTCTCTGCTCCCCAGGCACATTTTTATGCTGGCTGTTATCAGCGACTTTTTTCTGATACTTAACAGGCTTACTTTCCATCATTTTCATTAGCAACTGGTTAAGCTCTGCTTCCTTCTGTCGACCCCATTCGGCTGAGGCAGTAAATTTTCCACTACTTTCCTCTTGTTTGGTTGAAACAGTATCTGCTTGCCCGCCTATTGGATCAGATAGTCTTTTTTCAGATGATTTTGGTCTAAAATCTACTTCAGGAGTCTCAACATGACTTTGACACCCAGATCTAGAATCAGACTTTTTTTTCAGATCTTGAGAAATCTGTAAAATTTCTTGACCAGCTGACTTATCTGGTGTAATCTGAACAGAACTTTCAGAAACGTCGTCTGGGGGGCATTGAGCAGAACTTTCCCCCATTCCTGAACTCCATCTTTTTAATACAGATTTATTTGCACCAGTGGAGGCATTCAACGTCTTTGTCTTCTGAATATCCCCGGTGTGATCTCTCTGTTTGCTTTCAAAAAGACTGATTGCCGCTTGTACACTCATTCTCTGTACATTGTTCTCAAATTTTCTAGGTGGTTGTTCAGACCCCTCCTCCTCACTATCGGCAGCATCCATATGAGAGACCACTCTTTCTCTACCCGGATAATAATTGAGGCTCTTAATGGTTAGTGCACTAGCCCTACGTGATCCAGATCGTCCAATTTGAATCCTCCGCATAGGAGATGCTAACCTTCTAGGTGTAGCAGATCTTATAAGCGTCCGACTTCTTTCAACAGATGTTTGATCCTCCTCACTTGAGAAGGAAGATTCCTCGCTTCCTGTTGAGCTTTGTCGTTCAAGCTGTGCAACTTCTGCAGGGGAGACACCATATTTTACTGGTGTGTCCGAGGGTGATGATTTGGATATCTGCATACCCCCTTCTGCCTTACTTACTCTGCCATTCCTTGAATTGTTTGTAAAGAGAAATTTTCCGCCACTTGAAAAATCATAAGCCTGACCAAGATTCAGTTCTACAAACTTCCGCAAAGAATTCCTGAAAACAGATTTCACTGAATGATATAAATATGGTAGTCTCAGGTCATCTATTTTGAATTTAGACTTTGTAGAAGGGGAGAAAAAGGACAGTCACAAAATGCTTTTAATATTCTCTTAACTAATAGTAAAAAACTAATGCACCATTTTATTCGTTGCGCTTAAGGTACCTTATATTAATGGCTCCAAAATAATGAGAAAACATTTCCAAGTCTACAAGCTCCTTAGGTGAACATGAGGTACCAGCAGCTCGGTTGAAAGCAACAGCTAATTCCTCCTTTAATGCCGCAAGTCTCAAGTCCATTGCTCGCAGCAACTCATTCCTGTCAGCATTCATCACTCTTTAGGTTAGTGGAGCAGCTGCCTGCAGAACACTGCTAAATTAAAACAATTAACATAACATACTTCGACACATCCGATGACACAATTTCAACTTCAGCCTGTTTGAAGCAAAAGATAAGTTAACAGCCAAATGAAAATATATTTCTATATATGCCCATCTTTAAGAAATTACGCAGATGGTCAAAAAGAAGAGATGAAAAGTTACTTTTGATGTTGGTGCCGTGCCATTTAACTTCCCACCATCTATTAAAGAGGAGGAAAACGATGATTAGTATTTTCTAATAAAGTTATTGGTAAAAGAGAAATATAAGGTATAAAACCATGCAGTCATGCACAAATATTGCAATAGACACGTAGTTTCAGAATCTACACCCAATTATGCAATCGTTGAATCTTAAAGCAACACAAGATAGTTGTAAGGGTTAGTCTGATGACACGTCAATTGCAAATCTTTCATTGCATCAAGATTGTCAACTGACAACCAAATGAGTCAAACCGTATAGCATGTACCCAAACCCAACAACTGATCAAACCCAAGTACTTTCAGTTCGAATTGAGAGTAATCAAACAAGTACAGGTGACAGTGCATAAAAACTTTAATAAAGCACAGCACCGTACTACATAGACAGAGACCAGCATGACCAATTATCAAATAATTTTCTTAAGTTTCGTTTAGAACCACAAACACACTGAGTTGCATCTGTTGCCAAAGCAGCAAGACCATGATGCAACACCACAATCAGTACTTACAAGCTAACAACAGTAAAACTCAATCAAACTAACCTGCCTCCCCACTTCCAAGTAAATTTTGATGACCCTGAAAAAGGAACACATGCAATTCATGAGCTGAATACGTGTCAAAAATCACACAAAAAAGGAGCAGGAAAAAAGAGAGAGAGAATACTTTTACATCCATAGAAAGCTGAAATCTTCTCGTTTCTTCTAATTGAGAAATCTCATT
Source organism: Panax quinquefolius (assembly GCA_020205615.1). Classification (NCBI taxonomy): domain Eukaryota; kingdom Viridiplantae; phylum Streptophyta; class Magnoliopsida; order Apiales; family Araliaceae; genus Panax; species Panax quinquefolius. Next base: position 16,004,254 of record CM035161.1, read on the forward strand.
TTCAAAATTCTTTGTGATGTCAAGTATATCTGGTGAACCGACAATGTGTAGAAACCTGACAAGAAATATATAGATTTATAAGACAATAAAATTCATAACATCCACAAAACAAGAGAAACACAGGATGACAGGAACCTTGTTAAGATGGACTTTGTGAACCACTCTGCACCACTAGGACTGTCAGGCACTTGGATTTTGAAAGTAGCATTGAGTCTTTTTGAGTACAAATTTTTAACTTCTGGTGAATGCAGGAGTAGTTGTTCCAGAAGTCCAGACTCTACTGTCTCTACTTTGTTGCCACTGCATATGCACACCTCATACCTGTAGATTAGAAAGGAGGAAAGAAAATAAATAAAATAATAATTGACCATGAGTCAAGCGACTTCTTGAAGTTCAATCATATCATACATTAAATTATGAGTTGCAATGAAGAACTAGCTGCTGAAAACCCTATAGACAATGATCAGCAATGCTTTGCTTGGTACAGATGCCCAATCTCTTGGGCAATGCAACAGATGCAGAATCTGAGTTTCACCCTTACCTACCATGCAAAGTCACAAATAGTAACTCAAAAGCATGGGTAAACAGGGTAAACCACCTTAACATGTACCCCATGTCAGGAACCAGGTCACAATTCTTCATTTTATATGTTTATAACTTTACTTTTGCGACTGACAAATACAATCCCTTTGTTGTTTGAGAGATATTGTCACTGTAGAAAACATACATCTACTATTACCCCCTCAATCTTTTTGAGGTCCCAGAAGGGGAAGCAGAACTGGTATTGAGCTATGTGTGATTCTGTAGCTTTCGGTATACCCTGGTATTCAATTGGTCATTTGTCTTAACAAGAACTGGTCACAAATAGTACAGCTGCCCAATCTCTTGGGCAATGCAACAGATGCAGAATCTGAGTTTCACCCTTACCTACCATGCAAAGTCACAAATAGTAACTCAAAAAGCATGGGTAACAGGGTAAACCACACGCGAACATGTACCCCATGTCAGGGACCAGGTCACAATTCTTCATTTTATATGTTTATAACTTTACTTTTGCGACTGACAAATACAATCCCTTTGTCGTTTGAGAGATATTGTCACTGTAGAAAACATACATCTACTATTACTCCCTCAATCTTTTTGAGGTCCCAGAAGGGGAAGCAGAACTGGTATTGAGCTATGTGTGATTCTGTAGCTTTCGGTATACCCTGGTATTCAATTGGTCATTTGTCTTAACAAGAACTGGTCTTACCAACTTATAGTATTTGATTTTAGGGAAAACTGATAACCTTTCCCTCATTATAAGATTAATGAGTATAGGTTTCATCATTCTTATGAAAATTCATCGAGTTATTTCTGACTTGCAAAAAGTTAGAGCTTGGAAATGTTTAAAACTTTTTAAATAAGATATTTTTCAAATTACCATGAGATTACTGCAGTACTGCTTGTAACATAAGCCCAAATCCAATGGCAAAAATGGATTGGCCAACCAAAATTAAATAATAAGCGGTAGAGAATAGAAATTTCTTTTGCGATCCTTGTGGCTTGGCTTGAGAAACTGAGGGGGAGAAGGTAAACACAAGAATCCATGCTTGTTTATTTAGGTGCTCCAGAAAACACATTAATTTTTTATTTTACAAGTCAATTCCCTTTTCTTTTAGTACTACCTAACAATGAATAAAAGTTAGTATGGCAATATATTTATAAGGAACAAAAAGATTAGAAGAAACAACTTGGTGAATGGAAACAATACAATTATCTGATATTTCTTAAAACTGTATGTAGTGACATAGAGTAATGCCAAGGGTCAAAGTTCATTCAAATTTTCAAGGGGACATAAATAGTAACATAGTGTGTAAATATATGTGAGAGAGGAGACTGGTAGCTTTAACTCAAAATGGGAACGTTCTCTTCAAAAGTTGGACATGCATTTTTGAGGAAGATGTATGGATAGAAGTTTAACCTGTTCTGGCTGGGAAAAAGCTCAAATTCAGCATAATCAAGTAGTGCATCAGGATCAATTCCTCCTTCCATCTTAACCAGCTGACCTCAGAAGCACAAGAACCTGAAGGAAGAAAACAAAATCCTGTTAATCTGAGAAACCACCTTCCAATTCTTCAAATGCATATCCAACTAAATAATAGAATTCAAGAGCATCATAAAATTAGACCAAGCTTTTTATTAAACCTCATATGCATTTAGAGAAACGCAGTCTATCCTACACTACAATTCAAACACTTGAACAGAAACCAATTTGATAATAAACCACTATAAAGGAATATATGCCAATAAGTTCAAACTGTTTAGTTACAATTGATGGCATCAATTTTAACACACAAAAAAAACCTTTATAATTAATACAAAATGAAAAACAAACAGTAGCAAAATAAGGATATCCTCCAAGACACATTGTATCTCAAACCAAAAAGGGAAGGAAAAAAGTACTGAGAGACCCCATTAGTAAAGTCCTGACTTTGAACAACAATAAATAAAAGGTAACCAACGGGACCAGGGTAGGTGGGAAAACATAAAATTTAAGTGGAAAAAAACAATAAATGAATTGAAAAAAAGGGCTTCCTAACTACCGTTCAAGATCAGATCTAACCAAAAGTAATTCGAATAAAAATGGAACCCGAGCTGAGCTCACCGACAGAGAGAACACACTATGAGCTGAAATTAAAAGTTAAGTTTAATTCTCAAGCATACATTCCGTGAATCAGTCTCTACCTTAAAATTAAGCGTATCAACATTTTAGAAAATAGATATACAGATAGACAACAGAAGCTCGAAAGATTAAAGCAGAAAAAGAGAGAGAGAGAGAGAGAGAGAGAGAGAGAGAGAGGGTTATTTAATTGAAAATACCTCAATCAAGCTGAAATGTACTAGTACTAGTGTATTTGTTTCTCTTTTCTTGTAGTAGCAGACGTAGAAGCAGCAGGAGGAGAAGGAGTAGTATTATTTGGTGTGGAGAGAGAAGCACAAGGGAAGGAACTACTGACCTTTGAGTGTGAAGGAGAAGGGAGAATAGAAAAAGCACGACCTCCTTGGTCCCTGGCCTTTGGGTGGTGCTGTAGTATTTTGATTTATGACAACATTAAAAATTGAAAAATGTTTTAGAATACAGATATATTTCTATTTAGTTCATTCAAAATATTAATAAAATATTTTATTTTTATTTTAGGGAATTGATACTTTGACAATATTTTTTTTAATATTTTCACATATGGAGCCCATATTTTAAGTTAAAAAAATAGGTCCAGCAACACTTTTTACGTTTTTTTACTAAATATTAATATTAGTTTGGTAAAAAAAATGGGCCCGCATGCGAAAATATCAAAAAATGATGTGAAAGTATCAGTTCATTTATTTTTTTATAGTGTGACTTAATATTTATATTTTATTATTTTTTCACATTAATTGTTGAGACATTTAAAATTATAATAATTTATTGTAATATATAAAACGGGGTGAATAAAGAAATTAAAGGACCATATATAAATTTATGTCATTATCATAATGAGTAGTGATTGCACTGCTGTGGGCCGCGTGCGGCGTTGTTTATGTTTCGTTTCATTCCTCAGATCTGATCTTACAAGCAGCGGCGGAACTAGAAGCGGAACTAGAAGATTTTCATACAGGGTCAAAATATATTAATAAAAAAAATTTATTTATTGACGTTTGAAGTCTTCTTTTTTTTTCTTTAAGAGGAGGAGATGAATTATATCACGTGAAATTGTATAGTTTAAAAACGCCTCAAAATTTCTTCGTTTTCAATTGTTGGAAAAATATAATAATTCAAATGTGTTTGTAAAAATTGTAGGAATATAGAAATGAGCATATTTGATTGAATCTCTTCACAAAGATTTCTTGATTACATATTAACTAAAGGTTAATTTGGAGTTTTTCCAGGAGAAGAATGCATTTAAAAATTGAGATGCTTATTATATCACCCATTAATTAAATTAAAGGCTACTTTGGAGTTTCTAATGCATCAAATAAAAATAAATTGTGTTTTCATGCAACTTTTAATAGATTTTGACTATTGAGAGCATGCTCTTTAATTTTAAAATTAAAAATTATATTAATTTAGAGTTTAAAAATATCTTAATTTGATTTTAAAAAGTTCATAATAATTTTATATTGAACAAAACAAAATAGCCTCTTTATGTTTTTTTATTTGCAAACATTTTGTCATTATTTAGATAATTCAAATTTACGCTTTCACGTTGAGTTGCAGAACCTATAAAAAAAATATACAGAAAAAATATAAAATATATGTAAATATCATTTTTTTCTCTCAAAATCTTAACCTTAGTACCAACCTACCGGGGGCAGGTGCCCCTCCTGGCCCCCTGTTCCGCCAGTGCTTACAAGTATATGTATGTATGTATGTATTTATGAATGATTATTTTTCAGTTACCAGAAACAAAAATTGTTTGGCAATTGAAATTTGAGACTTGCTTACACTTTCATAAATTGTTACTAATATGGAGTTGGAGTACATGACTTTTTCACGTGATACAATTTTAACTGTTGTACATCTATAGCGACACTTTTAATATGAAAATATCAATTTTCTAATAATAATAATAATAATCCATTGTCTTGTGGAGAGCAGATACTCTATCCCCAAATTCCATGTCCCACACTTAAATTTTGACACATGTCATTTTATTTAATTTTAAAATTAATTAGTGTTAAGTAAGAGACTAGGTGTCAAAATTTAAGTGATTGTTGTTAACGTTATTAATTTATTATTATGCCCATATAATTAAATTAATCATTGTGTCCTACGTGCTAATCACAATAATATATATTTTCGAAAACATAGGTTACAAGGAGGCAGGCGGCCACTGCAGGAAATAAGATGAACGGGAAAAGGTAGACAAATCGTGAAGCAACGGCTTGATCATTAATTTCACAGACAGATGAGAGAGGAAAGTAGTTGTAGGTGAGCCTTTATATAATTTATTTATTTAGTTGTTTCGTCTCGACTCATCTCATCTCAAGTAAATATGATGATGCATTGATTGATCTTTTTTATCAGGTAAACATGCATGCATGCATGCATTCATGTTCATTGAATAGATTAATTCCCGGAAGAGAAGAGAAGAGAAGAGCAGAGCCAGCCAAAAGTCACAGGAGAACATCAACAACAACAGTAAACTTCATCTAACATCTCACCTTCTAAGGTCCCTCTCCCTAGGCCCCAGCAATAGAGAAATTAACAAACAAAATCAAAAGCAAAAAAAAAAAAAAAATATCCCCCCAACTTGGAGCAAGGGAGAGCATGGGGGATAATATTAACTACACGGACATATGTTGAACTCGGAACAAAAACAAGCAAACTACTTTAAAAAAGGAACATTTGATGGTACACTTCAAGGCTGTTGGGATGCGGTGTCAATTCTACCAACTGGAACATCATAGGGATCTGAACAGAACTGAGCACCAAAGAGCACCTTCAGTTGGACCATACATGGACCAGGCCAAGCCTGTTACCTGTATAAATTTCATTACGTTCTTCATCGTAAAAGAGAGCAGTGATATCTTCCAGTGCTTCTGCAACAGTGCTCCTAATCCTGGATGCCTGGATCCTTTTTTTTGAGTTGCATTTTTTTCCATTGCACTTGATACTGCAATTGCATTCCTCGGGCAGAAGTCTGTTGGCTGCTTTTACTTTTGCTAGGCATTTCCCTGTCAAGATATTGCTGATATTGATAGAACCAGCTGCAAGAACAGAAAATTTGTTACATGTAATAAATAATAAATACATACCTAAAACAACCTTTTCACTTAACACTTGCATTACATAAACCAAATGGGACACCGCACACTAGGCCGTAAATAGTCTATCCAATCTCAATAAAGGGTGCCGAAAGAGATTAACTGAGAACGAACCCATCACTGGCATCATTTGCTGGTTGCTTAATATTTGAACCCCAAAAACTCGGCATTTGTTGGATAAATAAAAGGCATAGAAACCAAAATGGAAAACAAATATGTATACATTTCCACTGCCATTGATCAACAACCAGAAATTCACCTCCAATAGATGATGCTTCATGTGTAAATACATGTTAATTGCAGATAAATGTAAGTAAGGTGATACCCTCTATCTTATCAAATGTCCAATAAAAGCAATAGCAACCTAATCCTTGTAAAATAAATAAAAAATAAAAATTCAGACATTATAACCTGCTGTGTGTAAAGTTTGTACGTTCATAGGTAGAGCATATCTAAGTTCATTCTAATCCTTTACTGTTTCCACTGAAATGGCATGACCTACACCAACAAACCCTCATTGACCTTGGCTTGTCTTTATTACGCTTAGTCTTGTGTTCAACTAACATGGTGCACTATAAATATTAAATTCAAGTATTGTTAGATTTTCTCAGGGAGTCTTACCATTTCCTTCTGACAGCGGATCATCAGAATCAGCTTTGCAATAAGAAATGATAAGATCCTGATCGCTTGTGATATATATGTTGTTAGTGTTGCAATCAGGATGCCACAGAAGGTGATCCTCGAATGAAGTCACAAGCTCCCCTCGGAAGTTCCAAACAGCCACCGTTCGATTCCTGAATGTCAAAAATAACTGGTTCTCGTATAGAAATATAAATGCTGATGGGGTCATAAATTCAGTTCTGCTGACTTCCGTTAGCTCAGAATTGCGAACCTGCATTATATCACTGTCAGCTTTCAGATGCAAACTTAATTCAGAAGTACTGAAAGAATATGGAAGAGATATTTACATCAAGAATCTGGAGATTTTCGTTCTCCTGCTTGACAAGAAGCTTTTCATTGAACTGTTCAATAAAATCCACCTTCTTATTACGATGAAGGAGATGGTTGAAAGATTTAAGAACAGTCCCATCCTCTATTGAAAGAATCTTAAGAGGAACATGACCACTAGCTTTCGTAAAAATCAATAACATGATTCCTGGACTGTTTGTCAGAAGATATGTATCATGGTCACACATCCAAAAATGCAACGAAACATATATAAAGTAATACAACTAGTTGTAAGACCCATGACGACTTTAAGCATAAAAAAGGTCGTACTCGGTGTGCATTGCCCCAAAGAATTGAGGTATAAAAAATGAAATAAATTAATTGTGAATATAAGAATAACGTTTTAAAGAAGAAAAAAACAGAATACATATTAAAACTACCCTACACCTCATGAACAATATCAACTGACTTAACAATTCAATCAAAAGGGTAGATGATTATCAAAGTACATATTCAATTGTAAACAACAGAATATAGTTTCAACATGGGAAAACTAATTACTACTAATTCCTCCAGGCACAGATAGGTGCCAAAATTACTCCAGTCTGTTTGATGTTTATGGAGAAGAAGTTAGAAACTGAAATATGACTATATCACTGTTCACAAATTCAACAAATTGCAGTGCAGAAGAAATTTTTTTCTAATGGTTAAAGCATCTCAAAAGTGTTACTTAAGGTCAAAAGCAGCTTGCATGTTATATCTTTCTGCATTTCACATTCATGCAGTTCGAGGAGGTGGCATTTCAAGAACTGTGAAACTCTCTCCTCTCCTAAACTTCAGAACCATGCACCAAATATTTCTGCCCTGAACTCAATAAACAAAATTTCCAGGTAATGCTTGAAAAAACAAATGAGTTCAGGCATGTTCAATGAACAACAAACAAGACTTTCACAAAGAAGCCTATTACACCCAATCAACTAGAGTTAAAAAATAGCAAGGTTTCTCAACATAGTAAAGCGTAAAGGCCATAGCACTATACCAAATTTAGTTCTTCCGCGCAAACAGAACTTTTTATTCAATTGTATATGGCAAATATATAAGCTTCAAAAGTATAATTTATGAATCAGCTTGGTGCAGCATGCTATACACAATCAGCCGTTCATATTTATCATAGGTGCCTTACAACCTAATATAGATTTATATTTTATACCACAATAAAGAATTTGATTCTATTGCATAAACTAAGCGAGACTGTCATTCTTCAACACAAGTTTGAGAACACTTAACTAAGGATAATTGCAAGTGTACAGAGTATGAACCAGCTCAGTACAATCTGCTGCTTTGGAATGCACCAAAGTAAAATGCTTCAGAAAGTAGACAACAACGGAGGATTTGAACAATTCTATCCACAAAAGAGTTAGCAAAAATATAACCATCCTCCTAACTCCCAAAAAAGAAAGAAAATAGAAAAGGTAAATGTCTAATTTAGCTAGAGCATACACTATCCACAATTGACAACATTTATCAACTTTCTTGTCCCTACACAGCAGAAGGTCCTTGTACGTCAGTACGTGGTGATTTTCAGAGTTCACAATATAGTAATATTCCTGAATTGTGATGTTACACAACCTAAAGCTCTACAAACATAGACCAATAGGATATCAAAAAAACATTATGAAAGCAAGGGAGAAAACTTCAAAAAGGTTGAGTTGAACCTTATAGTGGGATATCAAAAGCACACTATGAAAGCAAGGGAGAAAACTTCAAAAACGTCTAGCTGAACCTTTTAGCCGCATGAAGGTATCTAGAAGAGCAATCAAAGGTGCTAGGAGAGCTGAAGCTTTTAGACAGTCGGACGGGAATAAATTCAGTTCGGTCAAATGGAAGACGCATAAACTATTCTCTCTGGAGAAGCATGCATATAGCGTTAAAAGTTTTGTAGAATAGAAAGCTTACCTGATTTTAATCTCTTGTACATTTTTATCCGAGATGGAGTATAACATTGTATAGTTTTTCAGGTCAAAGACCTTGTAGATGCTGATAATAATAAAACCAAAAATCACGTCAGAATCAAGAGCATATTCTGCAAATGAAAGTCCTAGTTACCAAAAATAATGTATAGAGTTGAATCCATACCTATCTTGTGCAGAATAAGTGAGTACCTTCCCATTTACATCATCAAACTCAACAAAACCAGGCCACTTTAATGACTCGGACTCAAAAAGAGGAAAGCCAGCATCTGGTTTACCACGTCGTATGTATCTGACACCATATAAGGGTATAGCTCATCAGTAAGAAACACACATGTACAATATACACATACATAACAAATGAATAGAATAATTTACGCACTCAATCCTCGTGGTTCTGCATTTCAAGGAACTGAAATTATCTGACGCATAAACCGAAACAGTGATAAGGGAATCATTGTTTTTATTGTAAAACAAGCTTCGTATAACTTCATCAGGACTGACATTCAGAAAGCATATCCTTTGATTGGTCTCTGCATCCAATAATCGAGTTATTACTTATTACCCCCTTTTAACATTAGAAAAATTTCTCCCAACCTTTACAGAACAGTGATTATCTAATTAAAGATTACCTCGGCTAAATGCAGCACAAACACCAGACTGCGCAAGAGCAAAGACAATGTCACGAGCAGCAACTATCTCAATAATTTTTGACCTCTTTTTTAGAAATGGCAGTACCATGGCACAATGTCCCTTTGGATCATGAGTATCATATTCCTCCTGATGGCATAAACATCATCATATCATCACCAGAGGTCCAGAAGTAATTCAATAATGAAAAAATTCTAAATAACTAAACCAAAAATGCTTGTGGAAATAAGACAGTAGTACAGGAAACTAGTAAGCAACCAGGACTTGCACATTTGCATAAATCTAAGTAAAAAACCAAGCCCTAAAAGCATAAAATTTCTGAACATAAGCATTCAGTTCAGTCGAATGCTTCGATAGTAAGTAGAATTATGTTCAATAGGATCCGTTTTTTGTTCATCTGCTGCATAAAGCACCGATTTATTATGCAAATGTGAAATGAATAGCAGTGGTGAATGAGAGTGTACACCCCAAACCATACCCAAACTCGTCCAATCCTTCTTATCAAACTTTCCCCTTTTGTTCTAAAGCACTGACATATATTTATAACATAAAGAGATCTCATTATGAGGTTGCACTTTCATACCATTCATGGGAATTTGATCGTCTAACCCATTAATCCAATCCTTTTCAGTAGTCCTTAGTCCAGCAAAGAAATCTCTTGACAAGGTTGAATAAAAGTAGGCTACATTAGCAACTAAAAGTTGAATAACTAATTTATCGATTTAAAAAACTTTTTGTTTCTCAAAGATTTCGGCCTATAAAGCTTAACACGCCTTAACTAAAAAAAGGTAGTATACAAGTAATTATATGTCTGTCCAATGGCGACTATCTTTTAAGCACCTAAAGTTATCTAAAACTGGCGTAACTTGCTGGTTAGCAAAAGTTACCGACCATATACCACAGAAATAAGTTCATTCCATATAAGCGTCAATGTAGCACAGTATATAAAGTGGAATCCATAAACCTTAAATCCCTATTAAGTAATGAAGATTGACGACCATGAAAACACTAGAAAAGGTAAAAGGTTAGCACCCAATCCACGGAGGCAATGATACAGTATTGGAAAAAAGAAGAGGTCAAATTAAACACTTAAAACCTTTTTAACATAAATTTTTTTTATTTTCAGCTTTACGCTAAATCATGACTTTGCTATATATAAATATAAAGAAGTAAATCAGTAACCACCAATGAAATAAACACACAAGATTATCTTCTAACATCGCATAAAGATCCACGTGGACTGACATGGCCCATGGACGAATTAAATGCGAGAGGTTTTATCTTTAAGAATGGAATTTCCAAGACTAAACTTAAGCTTTGCTTTAAAAGGATTGATCACAAAAGCCTAGTAAAAATATTACTGCTATCTTAATAGCCTCATAAGGAAACATCTCGATATAGATATATTTCACTTATCACCTTATTGTCACAACTTGCCCATCGTCATAAATGCATTAATGAAAGGTGCTTAGTGAGAAAAAACAAATATCCACCGGTGCACACATACTGCCAACTTGTAAGAGTAAATAGATGTGGAATCTTTAGTCCAAACCACGTGGCTGGCGATGCTTACCATGTTTAACATCCAATAAAAATCACCATCAATTAGAAAAAGTATCCTTAATGCCCTAACCACTCCACTTGTAACCGTGAGAACTTCTGTTCTTATCAAGTAAATTATAATCTTGTGCTGATGAATATATATTATAATATTGAAGCATATAGCTTGAAACATTTGTGAGCTTCATGTCTTTGAAAAGCAGAGCTTATGGCATGCAGGATACTTTTTTTAACAGTATTTTTGTCAGAACTAGACAACGTAGCATGCATTACAGCATCAATCACCATCCGACCAAAACACTGTCACAACATAACCACTCCACAAAAACAACACATTTCCACTCCTGTCTATCCCACCCATTCTGTGCTATTTTTTGATCTATAAGCTACTAAAACCCACATGGTTTCATTGAAAAACTTAATAACCTTCTCTTAATTGTGATTCTATTCATACATTCAAGTATAACAAAACATGGTAAAGATACATGCAAGTATATATATTACATCTCACATTTGCAAATGTACACTAGGTTATTCAATGAATTCATAAATGGTGCAATGAACAATCAAACCCTAATTCTTCACTTTCATGTATAAAGTCGGTCAACCTAAATGCAATTCCATCTCGTAGCTAAATAAATCATCAGCAATTCATGGTCGGTAAAAAATCAATGGAAATTAAACTGAATTGTGACGCGAAATCAATCAAACCTGCAAACGAATGTTCCTGAACCTTTCTTGAGCATCGCTCATACTGAAAGCCCTGTCACGCTTGGAACAAATCTCTCTCCTCTGGAGCTTCTTAACACTGTTCACAAACCCATCAGAGCCGTTGCGTGGCCGCTTCTTTGCCACAACCCGCCGGCCACAGCACGGCCGCGGATTCGCCGTAATCCTCCTTCCGTCCATATCACAATCACTACTACGACTCAGAAGTTAAACCCTAAAATATATCCAGATATTACATATAAATAATTATAGAGTAGGAGAGAATTATAATGGAGAAACCATTATTCTTCAAAAACACGATCTCAAGCTCCTCTTAAAGTATAAAACCCTGAATCTGGGGAGCCCAGGAGAGAATTAGGGTTTATTTGCCCTCAATTTTCACGAGAGAAATAACTAAATCTCTCGTCGACCCTCTTTCTATTTCTAGGCCCGCTATATATATATATATATATATATATATATATATCTACTCTCTCTCGTCTCTTCTCTACTGAAACGGATAAAAGGCCTGGGAAGAGTAAATAGAGAATTGTAGCGGATTTTAAAGTGTTTGGCGTCCGAGACTGTGTAAATTCGGATTGAAATATTTTGACGCTTTATTTACAACATTCAATTTTAGCCAAAACCTTCTGGGGATGGTTCGGACTCATTTGGAGAGAAATCAACCTTTACTTCTTTCATTTTATTTTGTTGCCTTCACTTGTTTTAAAATTTTATATATTTAGATTTTCATATTTTAATAGCATATATTTTATATTATAATATATGTGCATACTTGAAATATATTTCATGTAAAAATTAAAAAGAATCATACTTTAATTTATAAAATATTATCGTATACTCAAAAATCCAAATTCGTTAAATATAACATGTATATTATTTCTCTTTAATTTTTCTTTCTCCTTTTATAAGCAAATATGAATGTAAAAAATAGGTTGAATGGTATTTCTGTCTTACCAAGTTGTCACTCAATTTTAAAGTCGTTTCTAAAATACATTATTCGTCAATTAAGTTCTTAAAATGACATTTTTTGGACGTTTACGTTCCTCCTACCCGATTTGTCCTCAACTTGACCCATTTTGACCTAACCCGACCTAGTTTGACCAAACCCAAATTTCTAATAATTTAAAATAAAATAAATATTTTTTAATATTTTAAAATAAATTATAATTATTTTAAAAATAGTAACTTTTCATATTTTAAAAGGAAATAATATTTTTAAAAATAATTATTATTTTAATATTTTAAAATAAAATATTATTTTAACATAATAATTATATTTAATATTCAAAAAATTGAAAATAACTATTACTTCTAAAATAATAATTATTGTTATATTTAAAATAAAATATTATTTTAAAAAGTTATAAAAATAATTATTATTTTAAGGAAAAATATTAGGAATTTTGTTTTTCCAAAATGAGTAAAGTTTCATAAAATAAAGATTTATAAGAAAATAAAACTTTATTTTTAAAAAGTAGTCCTTTTCAGTTTTTATGTAAAATTTTATTTTCAGAAAAAAAAAGTTAATATCTTTACCATTATTATATATGTATTTTTAATATTAGAATTTTTAAAAACAAAACTAAAAATAGAAATTAAAATTAAAATACAAAAACAGTAAAAGATAAATAACAAAAACTAGTTCAATTTTTTTAAAAGTTTTAAAATAATTATTATTTTTAAGAATTTTTTTAAAAAAAATGATTTTTTAAAAATGAGTAATAAAACTTTATTTTCATAAAACAAAATATTTTTTTAAAGATGTATAAATTTTCATAAAAATAATTAAGATTTAAAAAATTTAACTTTACTTTTTTGAATCAATATTTTATGAAACTTTACTCATTTTGAAAAAATAAAAGTTTATAATATTTTTTCTTAAAATAATAATTATTTTTAAAATAATATTTTATTTTAAATATAAATATATGCATTAGTTAAAAAAATATTTTATTTTAAAATTGTTATTTTCAGAAAATATTTTATTTTAAAATATTAAATTAAATTATTATTTTTTAAATATTAAAATAGTTATTATTTAAAAAAATTATTTTAAAATATTAAATATAATTATTATTTTAAAAAATAATATTTTCTTTTAAAATATTAAAAAATGGGGTTGGGTCGATTTGGGTCAAACCGGTTGGAGAAAATGAAAATGCAAAAAAATGTTAATTTAAAGTCCTAACGAACGAAAAATTAACTTTAAGAATAATTTAAAATTGAATAGCAACTTGAAGGCCGTAAAAAATATACTTAATAAATATTGAATAACATGTGAATTATTATAAACTACCTAAAATTATGATCCTTCTTTCTAAAATATGTTAATTATAAATTGTTTGCTTACCTCACTTTCACATCGAAAAAATTTGTATGTATATAACAAATTAAGTTACTAATAATAGTTTCTTCAGTCAATATTATTTAAATGAATTTTATCCGAACTTGAGATTTGATCTGAATTTTGTTCCTGACTCCATATTTGACCTAGTTGTTTTGTATAGTATCAGAGTCAGATTTGTTCGGTTGATATGGTATCTTTCTAAGATAACTATAATTAATTGATGGACTATTAGTTCGCAAAAGCCAGATGAGTTTAAATAGAACTTCCATTGTTATTAATTAGACAATTGCTAGCTGCCCTTTTTACAGGCCTATTTTTGTATGATTATGATTTCTAACTGAAGTTCTAGCATTGAAAACCAAAGATATTAGTATGAATTATTGATGGGGACTTTTGTTTAGTGGTGAGTTATGTCAGTCTTAAGTTACAAATACTTATTTTTATTCTTATAAATGGAAAGTGATATTTTTAATTAAAAATATTTTTATAATGGGTCAATTATATAAATAACAAATTAGTTTCACGCTCATTCATTTAAATGTCAAAATTCTGGTAAAAATGACAATTCACTTTTATTTGTGTTGATTATTATTATAGTTACTTTTATCATTATCTTTAATTAGTTATTGAATATAGCTGATATAAAAAAGTTTGTTTACGTAGAATAACACTGGACATAAAATTTTATTACTGACGTTATGGTAAATATTAAAGATATTGCACAAATTAGCGTTATGGACGGACAGACAGACGGGAACCTTTTATATTCAGATGGAGTTCTTAAAGCCAACTTCAGAAAGTGCTTATCTGAATGAACTCACCACAAGATCACTATGCAATCAGATGTAACTGGTTTGTTGGAGATAGAAATGAAACTCAAGTTGTTGCTGCTGCTGCTTCTAGACGTTGCTCTTGCAAACCACCAAAAGCTTTTTGCAGGAAATTAGCTACGATTGACATAAACTCTTCCACTTTTTCTTCATGCGGTAAATGCCCACAATTCTTGATTACTTCGACGCAGGATCCAGGAATAGCTTTTGAGAGTCTCTTAGCATTCCATGAGGGGACAAGCCGGTCACTATCTCCCGTCACAATCAGAACTGGAAATGTCAATAGTTAGAAGAGTATGCTACTATA
This sequence comes from Panax quinquefolius, assembly GCA_020205615.1. NCBI lineage: Eukaryota > Viridiplantae > Streptophyta > Magnoliopsida > Apiales > Araliaceae > Panax > Panax quinquefolius. The sequence goes on from CM035161.1 coordinate 16,019,386, forward strand.
CACTATCTACGTATACAACATGGTGGATTTATATTGGTAGATCAATGGAAGTCTCGTTGTTACCTGGACATGAGATTTCATTTAGTCTTTTAGCCGTTGCTGGTTTTGATTCCGAAACAGAATCAGTAATCATTGCTGCTGTGAATAATACAAGAGCCTTGTCCCAACTCTTTGCCCTCAATGGCTTCAACAATTACGAACAACAGGAATAAAATATCTGGTTAAGAATAGGATTTGATATTCCAAGTTATCTACCACTTGATAACAGGGTAACTCAAAATCAGGGGAAATCAATAGAAGAAGGCTTTATAAAAAAATTACCTTTGTATAGCCATGCAGGTATTGATCCGTGATTTGCTTTGAATCATACCATGCATTCCGAACAGCATATATACCAAATTTATCTATTATGATCCTTATCTGAAAACGATGACATGAGTCGGGCTCAGGACACAGATATTAAAACGAAACAATGTAAGTGAGCTTATGTTTTGTCCTACAAATACATCTATCTCAGCAACCTAACATCTTTATCAAACATTAGTTATTCCATATGTCAGGCTTTTAACTAACTTAGCCTTGTCGTCACAAATCCATGTTAATCTGACAAAGCCCTGCTGTTAGAGATGAGACTCCATTCAGCAAGTAAAATTCACACTACAAATTATAGTTATGTTCCCATCAATATATTTTAAATTTCTATAGACATGTATATTAGGTCAAAGAATACTAAACTAAAGCCTCACAATTTTGTTAAAAAAAATGCTGGAAATTTTTACTAGGCTAGTAAATGATTAGTTAGCATTACCAACATCACAGCAATGGCAGAGCGTAGAAATGCTGACAAAACTTTCTTATATAGAGAGTTCAGCATACCAACCACTCGCTTCACCAAACGCGATATTGCTTGTGCAATATATCTATATAACTTTGACAAAATCCTGCAAAACCTGATAACTGGATTTTCATGCACATTCGAATTTGAGGCGTCTCTTTGGGACTGCTTATCTGCTCCAAACTGATTTTCTTTGACAACCTTTTGTCGAAAAGGTGGGGCAATTATGGCTGGGGATACAAGAATCAGAGCAGCAATGCGGTCAGGAGCTTCAAAATATGCTTCAACCGCTACATTGGCACCAGCTGAATGCCTGCATCTCAATTATTATCATATGGTTAATCATACTCTAAATAAAAACAGATCATTTATATCACTTTTAAGTTTCCCTCGGTGGATAATTAACCAAAAGTTTAGAGATCAAAATGCAGATGCATCGCATCTAAATCAATAACTTATTTTCAATAAGAAATGCAGGCTATGGGGTGTGATAGCAAATTTGTCTGATAATGTGTCATCTTGGCCTCTATGATTATCAGACTATAATGGATTACTCTTGGAGTTGGAAAAACCTCTCCACCAAATCTACCATTTGATTTGTTACATTCCCTCGGGCAGATGGAATAACAAGTTAATTGCGTCTTTTGAGGATTTTCAAGAGTTCCTCATACTGTCATACAAACCTAGATGCAGTTAATTTGGGGATGACTTATTTGCATAAATGAGGTTGTTTTGTGTAGTTTGAGCTTGCTATGGACTGCTTTTTATACCTCGTGCAGCTTTATATATATCATGCGTACACGGGTTCGCCCCTTTTCTGGCATATACTTGGAGACAATGAATATACCTATAAAAAGTAAAGCAATGCAACAATGGAATATGAGAAATTAAGAAGTGCACATACCCAACCAGAATTGCCTTCTCAGCTGTCAAGGAGTTGATGAAATACAGTGTTGTCAGCGCAGAGAATATGATTGAGTATGGATTTAGAGGTTTTGTATCCTCACCACCAAGAGACAATTTTTCAGAAAAAATCACCCTTGATGTCAACCCAAACGCGGGTCTATCAAATGCAAGAACTTTTGAACAAGTGAGCTGTGCCAAAGGCTTCATAACTCGAGTCCACGAGAAAACCGAGGCTCCAAATCCATGTAACAAAAGTATAGGAAATTCAATTTTTTTCATTTGGCAGGGCATTTGAGAACTAGTCCCATCTGGTAATAAGTTCTGCCCATCTGATTCTGCATCACATACCTTGTAATGTATCTTCAACCCTTTAAACTCACAAAAACAACTGTCCGGATCAGCTAAAAGTTCTGGTTCCAGTAATTCATCTTGATCTATACCAGCAATTTTCCTCCTTTTTGGCCTGGGTTTTGCTCCAAGCAATTGGTCTGCAGACATTAAAGAATCAAAATTCCATTCAATCCATTGTATAGATATATGTGCAGATTTAAATCTACACATTCTTGAATTAAGTCTAGCATTCCCATCTACCCAAACATAACACAGCATAGTCGTACTAGAGAGTAAAAGTAGATGGGAAATTAAGTAGAAATAAAAAAAAGAAAATAAAAGGAAGGAAATATGAAAGGGTTAAATGATTACCAGAGTATTCAGCACCTGAAGAGGATGCAGCTTTGGGGATGAATTCTTTGGAGCAGGGAGAGGGAGAGTCGAGATTTCTACTACTAGTAGTAGTAGTACAAGTTAATTTCTCTCTCCTCTGCAAGAAAAATGAACAAGGATTTATGGGAGTAGTAGTAGTAGTAGCAGCAAATGCCATTAACCCAACTGGAACGAATAAAGTTTACTGGGCAGGAAGGGAATCAAACGGAACAGAGACCTGCTTTCTTCTTTCCTTAATTTACGGAGATAAGGTTCGAGTCCGACGCTGATTCTCGCGAACGACAGCTACTTAATTCATTCTTTTCTTCTTTGCCTTTTTGTTTATCAATAAATAAATTAAAGATGATCCCTCTTCTTTCTTTATTTGAAGCATATACATTAACATGCTCATTGTAGCCTGTAGGGTAGGGTAGGGGTAAACATATGTAATTATAATCTAATTAACAAAAATTTCTCGATCATCCTAATAAATGATAAACGATCAGAATCGTCCAAAAGAACAATCATTCCTCTCCTTCGTACGTAGTGCCGGAGGCACGGGTAGTACCACTAGTGTTCTTATAAGGTAGTAGTATCAAATATCAATATTATTTGTCTTGAGCCTGCTAAAAATAATCTTGAAACTGAAATAAGACAGAGTAGTTTTAATTACTCCCTCTGTTACTAAAAAATTATCGTTTTAAAAAAAAAAATTATTTTAATTTATTTATCGTTTATAATTTTATAAGAGAATACATTATTTATTTTTCTATATCACTCCTACCTTTTCTCATTGTTCTAAGAAATTCTCTCCCTTTAATTAATAGTTTTCAACTTCGTATAAAGAAGTAGTGATAGAATTTTAGATAATATCATATTTGTCATGATAGACGGTCACAGGTCCAAATGTGAGACAAATTTAGGCAGTCCAAAAGCTACTCACTGTGATTATTTTGATATAAAAAATCAACTAAAAGGCATGTCCGAAATATATAATACTTGATTAGTGTCGTTGACATGACAATTTTTTCATCAAGAAAACACAGGCAACTTAAAGTAAATTTACAACACACTTTCAGTCATTGATGGTGAACAGGAATAGTATAAATGATATATACATTTATAGGCAATCCGGTTTCATATTTACACGTTGAGAAGAGCATTGCTATTTGCTCATGCAGTTATCAAGCTATAGCATTATCTTGGCCTGCTTTCAGTTTTCAAGAAACGGACATATTCCTGCTGAACCATCTCCCCTCCATTCACGGGGTCAAAACTGCACCTGTAGAAACTGACAGTCCGGCCAATAGAGGAAAAAGTTGAATTAAAGTTTTAATTTAAAGAAACAACTTTGACAGATGTTAAAATAAAAGCATCAAAATTCCCTTCGGCTTCATACCTTCCATCCATTCCAACAATTACAAGAGTGTTCTGAGATCCAAATGCTGCAATAAATTGGGTGTACTCTGACAAGTGAAACTGAGCAAAAGACCATTCAGAGCTAAAATATTTTGGCAAGACACCTGTACAAGTTTCACCAACGAGAATTTGAGAATCAAACAACCACCATAAACCAGAAGTATAGTACAACACTTGGATATTAAATAATCAGAAGCACGCAATGATAAACTATCTTTGCTGTTAATCAATAAGAAAGCCAGCAGAAAAAGACAACTAAATGAGCAAAGGTATAATATCCAAAGGTCAGGGAAGGAAAATAACAATAACAATAATATTCGAGCTTGGTACCTCGTGCACCACAAGCCAATGAGCATGGACTAACAAAAAATTCAGTTTGATATAGAATTATACCCTACTAATCTTACCTTTCATGAAAGACAATGATGAACCGGGATTTGCCCCCGTACTTGAAGAAACGAGGGCATCAAGTGAAGATGAAGAATTCTGGTACAACAATGCTGGATTTTGGACAGCACTATACTGAAATGATGGATCTTCTCCAACACCACGGACTCTAAGACCAAATATATGAACAGTACCTTTGTCACTTGAAACAGCCAGCCACTGAACATTTGGAGAGAGAGCAATACTGTAGATATCTGCCCTATCCACTCCTCTACGTACCTACAAAGAAGAAATAAAATTGGGGGGAGGGGGGTTATGGTTACATGGTGACCCTCAAAACAGATTTCAGTGAATTAGTTTGAACCAACAGAGATGTAAATTCAGGTTCATAACCAAAACAAGCTAAAGAAGCGGAGCTGTGTAATATGAAATCAGTATTAGTAGGAAAGAGAATTGTTTCAACCAGAAGGATGCAACAAAATGTGGCAACACACTATGTTGATACCTATATAGTGAAACTGAATGTGATGATGAGCTTTAGTTTTAAAAGTGAATCTGCTTCTTTATACTTATAAATGGTTAATATATCATTTGTACAGATTTTACCTTTAAAAATAGCAAGACACTTCATATGCCTGTCACCTCATTTTTTTCTTCCACTAAATAATTCTCCATTCAAATTATGTTCATCACCTTTGGACCAACAATAAGAAGTTTTTTTTTTTGAAAATCAAATTTGTCTCTTGGATTGAAACCATTGAATTAATCAGAAAACAAAATCTAGATTTCCACTAGGTAAACTTTTCTCGTTACTTTTTTTCCTGGGTCATTTATAGCTGCAATCTGTGCAATGAGAATGGGTGAGTGGTATAAATCAATTGTAATATGCTTGTGCATTGGAATACGAAATCTAGATTTATAGATACTTGGTCTGTGACATCAGAAGTTAGTTAAATCCGAAATGATAAACAATATATGATGTATGCAACATATTCTTTTTAATAAATTCGGCCAGTTGACTGGTTAACAACTGAGTAACATGACGGCTGACATGCTCGTGTAGCTCTATGTGATTGCATCCACAGCTATTCACTAGTGCTTTATCATTTATCTATATATCTTTTACTTTTTATGTTAACATAGGTAGATAAAAACGATATTCCCAGAAAAGTGTGAACACAGACTTTCTACTTTTCCAGACAAAAGTATAGAACTTATTGGGCTTTTGAAGGATAGGAGGACATTGAGCCTATCACTCGTGTAGCTTGACTAGTTCCAATAGGCTTATTGAGAACAAATCATTTCGGTTATTAGCTCAAAAGGCATCGATTATTAGAAAGAAGACTACTTGTAATGAAAAGTGAAAAATAAGAAATGAAAGAAAGAATGAAAGCTGCATACAGCAAATTACCTCTTGTAACCGAGTCCCATCCATTGAGTTGAAAATTCTTATCAACGTGCCTTTTGTACTGGCAGTTGCAAGAAGAAGCCCGTCCATTGTCAAGGTTAAGCATGCTATCTGAGAATCGTGCGCTGAGATTAATTTGGTCATATGCAGCCCAAAATGTTCAATCCGGACCTGTCCTCTCTCGAAGGCAGGGCAAGCCAACACAGATGTATTCAAATGGTGAGAAAGGCAACAAAGTCCTTTGGGATTTGCCAGAGTCTCAATCTGATGAAGAAGCTTCAGATCCATAAAATTATAAACATATATCTTGTGTTCAAGTACCACAACAACACGATCTCGCCTTAATTTTACTGCACGAACCTCAGATCTAAATGAAAATTCCCCAATGCACCGGCTCTGATGATCATCCCAAATTATAACTTTATTTGGAGGGTATTGCGTATTTGCTTTCCCACCAACAAGTGCCAGAATGTTGCACCGAAACAGCATCTCCACAATACCGAATCCCCCGCTTTTCAGATCACGCCGGAAAGTTTCTTTGAAAGGATCACAATTGTATATACGAAAACCACGGCTTGTGCCAGCAGCAAAACAACCATAATCCTGATTCCACGAGGCAGAAAGTAATTCTGTTTCGTCATTGTCATTGAACTCGGGTTCCGTGTGGGTAAAAGGACCCGGAACCCCAGCCATTGAGGGTTCATAGTTGCCAAGCCCTGCCGGTGGAAGAAATCCTCGAGATGGTGAAACAGTTGAACTCATTGGCAATGAGACCGTACACACTAGTGCGGGAAATCAAAACTGTAGAGATTCAGGAGAACAAAAGATGAAACAAAAGAAGTGAGACTCCAGAAAATTAGTAAGAAATATAAGAGATGATACTACAAACAGAAAGCAATACTGTAAAGTGCCTGTATATTAAGGTCAGCTGCTATAAACTTGGTCAATGTGACAATAATGAATACAAAAGCTAGAATTTGGATCTTAGAAGTAATATTTTAATTATCCGCGCCCTGGTCTGTATGCTTATGTTCAGATGCGCATGCAGCGCACACATGCAGAACAGAACACTTGTCCGGACAGTATAGTTTAGTAGTTACAACTCACAAGCATTGTCAAAAGTGGACCTTTCAGGAACTATATCCTACAGTATTAGTACAAAAAAAACTTGGTATATCTTAGAACTTTCACGCTATAAATTGATTGCTACGGGCAGAAACATGCAAATACACACAGAGAATAAAGAACATTCACTAAAAAGACAGAATATCTTGAAAGTCGCATCTTAAAGCATTTTCAAGAAAGAAGGAAACTGTCACCCTCAAGCTTGATTCTTCTTTTACTTTTTAAAATTTGGTGCCTACGAACACTAAAGATTTGATATAAGCACATCAGATAGAATTGCACATATATATAATATGCTTATGACTGATACAGTTGCCCTATGCCAGCAAGTTCCATGGATTGTATAGAGGTCATGAATTGAGTTTATGGACGGTGTTAACGCCAAGTTTCGCCGGCGCGTCCAATCACAGAATCCACGCGCTAGAACCTGCACAATAACAGATCACACAGAAGCTTGACGGCTTGTGCCGCCGGGGGATAGCTCCGGTGTGAGAATAAGTACAGGCCGTTACAAGGTTTAACAATGGAGGCTAAGTGTTTAGTGCTCAAAAGTAGGTATTACCCGTTAATTATGACCTTGGCCTTGTATTTATAATGTTTCCCCACCTTAGAATCCTCTTCCGAGTCGGATTAGGACTCCTAAATATGGTAAGTTACCAATATTTGGGTCTAACACAATCTCCTTAAAAGGTGCAAGTGGAATCCAATCCAACGACTACCTTTGGAGTTACCTTATTCAGAATTCAATTATGATTACGATTCCGAACTCTGCACGCAGAAAAGCCCACTGTGCAGGCCCAAACAATCCCACCAGGGCCTCGGCCCAAAAAACTCGAGGACCCGACCCCGAACACCACATATCAGGGTGAGGCTCCAACCCAAAAAGGACTCGGATGCCGACCCGATCACCCCCAACCTCTTCATGGGCTTCAGCCCATCGGCCTCCTACATCGGCCTCCTAAAGCTCTTCTGATGTCGGGCCTTCGGCCCACGTGAAGGTCGGTAAAATGCTCTCGAACATTGCCCCCCGGTCTCTGATTATAATGTACTTATAATTGGAGACTTGAAAGGTCGGATATCCGAACTGTCACGACAGCTAATGATGAGCTGCCTAGGGAATCCAAACAGTCTGATCTCGTTCCACGAAACGTTGCACATCTTCCCATACCTGGGCCCACCCTTTGCATTTAATAGCCACCCTTGGGTTCCGTGCCGCACGTCTTATAAAAAACCCCTCCCGTCAATCACTGTCACTTTTTCCAAACATCTTCATTTCAAAATCTCTGCTAGAATTTTCCGACAAGGTGATTTCCGGCAAGTTCATCTCTCCTAATTCTCCACTTGCTCGCCATCTTCTGGTTAAAAATCCCCATATTTCCAACTCCCTCTACTTCAATTTAGCCTCTGAAACTCTGCATTGTCATCTTCTTCCCCTCAAATGGCAGATTCTAATGTCCTCCCGGCTACAGATCCAATTCCCCCCTCTGTCACCACCGGTGACCTAGTCCCAGTCGAGTTGCCGGCGGCTCCCTCCGATGCTACACCCTCCTCAGCCCTTCCGATAAGTGCTGAGGCCAAAATCCGAAACGCCTACCACTCCGAGACGAAGTTCTCTCACATCAATACCCCATCTTCCATCACATCCTTTCAAATCTCCGACATCCGAACCCTTTTCAAAATTCCTCAACAATATAAGCTTCGGGCACCAAAACCCGATGAAAAAATGTTTTGGAGGCCCGAAGGCGAATGGGTAGCCGTCCCCCTATACCTTCTGAGATATGGGGTGCGATTCCCCCTTCATGAATTCATCTCTTCTTTTCTCTGTTTTGCCGGGATCGGGTTCGCACAGCTTGTGCCGAACTCATACATCCAATTAGTTTCTTTTATCGCCTTATGTCAAGAGATCGGGATCACCCCTGGTCTCGACTTTTTCTTCGCCCTATTCACCGTCGATGGGTCTAAAGAGCCTGGCCTTGGACAATTAAACAAGCTACCCAACCGATCCGTTCTGATCAAGACTCCTTCAAGCAACAAGGGGTGGCATGACAAGTGGCTCTTCGCCAGGGGAACCGACCTCCACCTCCTTCCTCACTGGGCCCTTCCCGAGGACCCCATTGCTAAAGTTGCCAAATTTCCCAAGGATCGGGCCGACGCCTTCAAGGCCTTTTATAGGACGCTGAGCAAAACCGAATGGAGTCTGGCCGTCTTATCCAACGAAGCCTGGTTATACAAGCATGACTGTAAGCATCTTCCCCATTAAACTCCCCTCTTTGCTTTCTAATATTTTATACGTTAACTCCTCCCCTTCTGTGCAGTAACCATTTTCAAACCTGACGATGCCGATGACTCTCTGGCACCTCCTCCTACCGCCACCGGACAAATCCAACCCCCGGTGACTGATGATGCTCCTGACGAGGATACCATCCCGATCACCGAACTCTCTCTGGGTTCCACCTCGGGGCCCGACCCTCCCACTACCACCAAAAATGCCCTGAAGATGAGTCGGGCCGAAAAAGCGGCCAGTTGAAGAAGACCAAGAAATCCTCGAGGCCCTTGGTGAAAGCTTCTGCCAAGGCCACTTCCGCAGTGCCCCCAAAACCAACTCCTCCTCCCCCAACCCCAGTCGAGCTGGTCGTAGACTCGGAGGACACTGAAGAGGAACGCCTCGAGCCCCGATCCAAGAAACCGCGACTTGCCGACGACCCCAAGCAACCACATTCCGAACAGCCAGTGGTCGAAGCCAATCCTGTCGTCGAGTCCACGCCCTCCTCCAAACCGAGCTCTTCTAACGGATCGCCGACCACTTGTTGGCCGAAGAGTCCCTCCGAAGTGTTCCCTTTCCATCTGTTCGATCACTTCAAATTATCAGGCAATGATGACCGTTTCGAAGGGTTCACTTCGGAGGACTACCTGGTAGCCTACATCCAAGCCCAGTGTCAGGTAACTCCTAAATCAAATAACTTTCATCAGTTTCCCTCTTTATGCTTCAAAACTGACCAATTTCTTATGTTATAGGCCAACGCTGTCATTTCCCTAGCCATCCCGCCTTTAGCTCGAACAACCAAAAAGGAAATTCAGCTGAAGTCGGATGTGATGCTGCTCGAGGCTGAGATTCGAGGTCTTAATTCGGACCTGAAGAAAGAGAAAGATTCTCACGCCGAGACCCGGAATAAGGCGACCCAAGCCGAGCGTCAGGCCAATGAACTCAGGTCACAATACTCCCTCCTGCAAGAAGAGTTCGTCGGTTTAGACAATCATACTAAGAAGCTTCTCGGGGAGAAGGAGCATCTGATCGAGGACGTCAAGGATCGGGAGAAGGCCATCACTGCCATGACCGAAAAACTCTCCGGGATGCATGATAAAATGATGCATTTGATCCTAGACAACAATGCTTTGACAACAAGTCAGCTTTGCAAGGAGAGCTTACGAGTCCAAGCAGATAGCTATCGGTCGAATATGAAGAGTCCGAAGCTTTGAACGAGAAAGTCATGGCCCAGTTTGGAGAAGGGTACGAGACTTATCGTGAAAAGGCTAAGGCAAAGTTAATAGCTGCTGGGCTCGATGTCGCCCTTCTTGACTCGTCGGATGAAGAATCCGAAGCCGGCGATGATCCTCCCCCGAATAGCCTTTTTAAGACTTGTAAATTTTTGTATTTCTTCCATTTTCCTTCTTGTTTGTAAGTCACCCGGATCGTGAGCGATCGGGTTCTATAAAAATTTCACAACTATGAATGAAATATAAAAGTTTTCTGTTTATAAATTTTTGTAATCAGTTATACTTGTGACCTATCTCGACCAGTGGTATCTTTTCAAACCTTCTGATCGGACCATGTCCGAAGTTTATCTGAAAAATAATAGTTTTCTCGATCAGTTATACTCGGGACTTATCTCGATCAACGGTGTCTTTCCGAACCTTCTGATCGGATAGTGCCCGAAGCTTATCTGATTTGAGAATTTATCGAATTTTCGGTCAGTTATACTCGGGACTTATCTCGATCGGTGGTGTCTTTCCGAACCTTCTGATCGGATAGTACTCGAAGTTTATCCGTTTGAGTATTAAGAGGCATATGAAGTTAAACATCTTCAAAGAAAGCTTTCATTTATTTCATTTAAGATTGGTTACATGGATAAAGAAAAGAATGACATAACTATTACTGGTAAAATTTTCTAAGTCTTCCAGCATGCCATGTATTCTTTACTTCCGAACCATCCATTGCTCAAGCTTCCAGATGTACACGGCTTCTAAGCACCTCTACCACCTCATAATGTCCCTCCCAATTAGGCATCAGCTTGCCAGTGTTCTGGGGGGTTGATGTCTCCGACTCCCGGAGGACCAAATCACCTACTGCAAACCTCCTTGGCTTCACCTTTTGGTTGTAGTGTCGGGATGTTCTCTGCTGATAGACAACCAACCTTAACATAGCAGAATCCCGAACCTCTTCTAGCAGATCCAAATTTGTTTTCAAACCGTCGTCGTTGTATAGTTCTTTGTACTGACTGACTCGAAGAGTGGGGGATCCGATCTCAACTGGTATGAGTGCATCGGTCCCATATGCCAATCTGAACGGAGAGTCTCCGGTTGTTGTCCTCGGAGTAGTCCGATATGCCCACAAAACACTTAGTAGCTCTTCGGGCCACCGACCCTTCAATTCATCCAACCTTCGTTTTATTTCGTTGAGCAGGGTTCGGTTTGTCACTTCCACTTGACCATTCGATTAGGGATGAGCGACCGAGGTCTTGCGATGTTAAATTCCCAACTCCTTCAGAAAGCCCTCGAACTTTGACCCCACAAACTGTCTGCCATTATCTGAGACTACTGCCATCGGGATACCGAAACGATAAATGATTCCTTCTTTGAAAAATTTCAAGCATTCTTGTTCGGTGATCTTCTGTAGTGGTTTGGCATCGACCCATTTCGTCATATAGTTGATAGCCACGATCACAAAGCTAACTTGTCCCTCGCCTTCTAAGCAGAGGCCACAGGATGTCGATTCCCCAAACAAAGAAAAGGAATCGGGGATAAAACGGAATACAACTTTTCGAGGAGGTTGATGTGGGATGGTGTTGTTGGTGACACTTGGGACACCTTCGGATTTAATTCCTTCGCCTCGGTGTAGATAGTTGGCGAGAATACCCCCCGCCTCAAAATCTTATGAGCCAAATGACTTTGCTTCCCATGTGATCCCCACAAATCCCTTCATGTACCTCCAAGAAGAGTATACCACCGATGGAGTTAAGCATTTGAGCAGTGGGGAGCTAAAGGCCCTTCGGTATAGATCCCCATCAATGAGGACGAAGTTTGAGCTTCGGTGTTTGATTTGTCTTTGCTAGGATTCGGTCCGAAGGGAGTGTCCCATCTGCCAAGTAGGAGATATAAGGCGTCAGCCAGCAGTCGAGTCGGTCCAGAGCTAGCACTTCTGTCTTCGAAACACTGGGCCATTCTAGAACCTCCAGGTATACCGATCCGTTGAAGGACCTTGCTTCGGTGGTTGCTAATCTCGCTAGGGCATCTGCTATTGTATTATCTGTTCGATCCACCCCCTGACAACTATGCGATGCGAAGTATGCGAGCTTATCCTTTACTTCGGCCAAATACTTTGACATTCTTGCCCCCCGAGCCTCATACTCGCCCGACAACTGCTTGACCACCAACTGAGAATCACTGTAGATGACCAACTTCTGTACCTCCAAGCTCCGGGCCAGCCGTATTCCTGCTAGGATGGCTTCATACTCTGCTTCGTTGTTCGTGGCCTTGAACCCAAACCAAATAGCTTCATTGGACTTTGAACCCTTCGGGACTTGTCGAATAACCTCGCTCCATCGATGTCCGAAGTTGATGATCCATCCACGTCTAACGCCCACGAGGTAGGCCTTTGTTGAGTTTTTTACCACCGTGCTCACGCGTCGACTCAGAAAAGAACATTTACCACGAAATCGCGGCGTACGCCTTTGATTGCTGTCGGGATGATATTCTATAGCAAATCGTGTTAATTCCATCGCCTACGCGCCAACCGACCGATACCTACGGGTCGATGCAAAATCTTCTTTACGGGTGATCCGTACACCACTATTAGTGAGCCACGAAATAGTCACCGAGTCACTGGCGATTATTAAAGCATAGGCGAACTTTTCCAAGTTCGGGTATCTTATCTCTGCATCCCGGCACGTGGTCGACGTAGTATCTCTGGAAATCGCTTCCCTCCTTGTCCGTGCGGTCTTTGCCGCCATTATCGCCGTTGGGCTTCATGACCAAGTATAAATATAAGGGTTCCGAAGGGATTAGTTTCATCAGCAAAGGTGCCGAAGACAGATATGTTTTGATCCCTTGGAACGCATCTTCGCATTCCGATGTCCACTGAAAACTTTTTTCGTTCTTTGGCCCTTTAAGGATGTCGAAAAAGGGTAAACATCTTTCGGCTGACCTTGACACGAATCTCCGAAGGGCAGCTATCCGGCCCGTCAACCTCTGCACATCTTTGAATGTTTTTGGAGATTTCATGTCTAAGATCGTCGAAATCTTCTCCGGGTTGGCTTCGATTCCCCTTTTGCTAACCAAGTATCCCAGAAATTTTCCCGAACCCAAACCGAAGGTACATTTGGTCGAGTTCAGTCTCAGTTTGTGTTTCCTTACTGTTTCGAAGCAGCCTTCTAGGTCTTCCAAATGATCTCGGACCAACATGCTTTTTACGATCATGTCGTCCACGTACACTTCCATATTTCTGCTCAGCTGCTTTCTGAATACAAAGTTCATCATCCGTTGGTAAGTTACCCCTGCATTCAGCAATCCGAATGTCATCTTCCGATACGCATATATAGCCCGATGAGTGATGAAGCTTGTCTTTGGGATGTCATCCTTGCACATCGAAATTTGGTGGTATCCCGAGAAAGCGTCCATGAAACTTAACATTCCATACCCCGAAGTGGCATCAATCAGCTGGTCTATGTTGGGTAGAGGATAGAAATCTTTTGGGCATGCTTTATTCAGATCCGTATAGTCGATGCACAACCTCCACTTCCCATTTTGCTTCTAAACCAATACCACATTCGCCAGCCATTTGGGATAGTCGATCTCGAAGATGAATCCCGCCTCCAGCAGTTTACTAATCTCTTCATCTATGATCCTCTGCCTTTCCGAGGCGAATATCCGTCTTTTCTGTATCACTAGTTTTCTCCTCGGGTCTGTGTACAGTTTATGCAGCGCTACCGATTCGCTTACTCTGGGCATATCACTAGGCTCCCACGCGAAGATATCGGCATACGCCCGAAGCAAATCCACCAGACCTGTTCGCAGCGGTTCTGTTAATCCTGCCCCAATTTTGATCAGTTTTTCCGAATTCCCAGGTAGTAATTCCACATCTTCTGTCTCTTCTGCCGGCACAGTGCTTATAGTTCGAAGATCGCTTTCAGTGAATGGCTCTATCTCGATGGGCATTATGCATCTGCTTCATTTCATTTCGACCCGACCCACGCCTCTCGGAATCTTTTGACGATCTTGTCTGAACTTTCATCCGACTTCATCGACTGCATGAGTGAAGCTGTGATCTTTCCCCGCCTCTTGTTACTCCCGAACCGAGCATGGAATCTCTCCCCGTCAAGGTGACCGGGATCGACTCCGATGCCTACGCCTTTTTGAGGTGGCTTCCTGCTCTCCGGCCACCTTCACCATCTGTTGTTCGAGTTCCTCTTGCTGAAGGCGTAGGGCCAACATGGTGTCCTTGTTCTGTTGTATCTTTTTCAGCAGAATGAACTCCCTCTGGTCTCGGCTGTTCTCCTCTCGGTCCTTCCCGTGAACCTCCAACGCCCGAGAACGGTTCTCATCCGCACGACTAGCCTGGTTGGGGGTATGATGGCTGTCATGGAAGAGTCTTCGCCGAAGAGAAGCATCCGGTTCCTCCTGATCACCCTAGACTCGAGAGCCCAATCTATCTTTCACCGACCCCCTCACCAGTGTGGTTTGGTGGGTCTTTGCCTTTTCCTGGTTAGAGGCACTGTTCTCCTTACTTGTCATGGCCTGTTACCGGAAAAGTTAGGTTGTGATTGTAAGAACACTAAAAACCCCTCCTTCTAGCGCCAATGTTAACGCCAAGTTTCGTCGGCCCGTCCAATCACAGAATCCACGAGCTAGAACCTGCACAATAACAGATCACACAGAAGCTTGACGGCTTGTGCCGCCGGGGGATAGCTCCGGTGTGAGAATAAGTACAGGCCGTTACAAGGTTTAACAAAAAGGACTCGGATGCCGACCCGATCACCCCCAACCTCTTCATGGGCTTCAGCCCATCGGCCTCCTAAAGCACTTCTGATGTCGCGCCTTCAGCCCACGTGAAAGTCGGTAAAATCCTCCCGAACAGATGGTATGGATCTCAATGTATACTGGGAGATTAATCTAGCCTAGATGAGCTATTTGCCTCCAAATGGAGTTGATATTCTCCTCTACTTTTATTATAACCTGTCGACCAGATGAAAGTTGAAATATTCCCTGTCTTTTTCTTTCTTCTATCCTGTTTAGTAGGAGATGAAAAAGACCGACTACTATTGCAAGGAAATAATAATCAAATTTATATATAAAAAAGGCTCTTAAGCTTTTACACATTACTAATTTTTGACACATTTCACAATATCATACATTATGCACATATGCGCAAGTGCCAAAAAAGTCAAGCTCATTGATTTTAATTGAACAATATAGGTCCTCCAATCTAATTAGGTGATATGGAACGAGTGAGACCCAGGTCTTCTCACCTTTATTAGAGTTTATTTTTGAGTTTATTTCTTCATGTGATCTTGTTTCCTTCTTATGCGAGTCTTTTTATCATCATCGTTTTACGCTGTTAGTGTGAGCTTATTGATACTATAATTGTGATTGTGAGTTTATTGATACTACAATAGCAATTGTGTGCTTGATTATGAGAATTCATTGTAAATGTATAGCGGATTTAAAACAAAAAAAACTTAGGTCATATAGTTTACCAGTTACCATCTTCAAATACTCAGAAAAATATAATTGGTAAATTGCTAATCAAAAGGTACACATCCGAGCAATTATTAACTAGTGCATAGTACAGCAAAGGAAACGAAGTCATAATGAAATGACAAAACAAGCGATAATCACCAAAATTAGACGCATACAAATAAACAGATCCAGAAGTAATTAAATTGGGAGAGAGAAAGAGAAAGGAAGGAATGACTTACAGTAATAACAAACTCCACACTCAATCACAAACCTGTCTCGTGAATTGATCAGGTTTCGATACCAGTTACAAATTAAGGGGGAAAAAAATCTTTCTATTTCGCGTTTGGGAGAGACAACTTCTCAACGCGGGACAGGAGGAAGACATTGAGGATGGTTGACACCTGACCTGACGTCCGCAAATTAAAGATTATAAATGAAGGCTCTCGATCATTAACCAATTTTGGCCAGCATGTTATTTTAAAACGAATTATAAGTTGATTTGTAAGTTCTGTTAAGTTATAATTTATAAGTAAAAGAGTTTGGAGTCAATTTAATTTATAAGTCATAAATTAAGTTAAAACAAGTTATGGATATGTTCGACTCATAATTATTTATAAATTAAAATAAATATAAAGATTACTAAAAAGTACATTAATAAAAAGAGAGTCAAAATAGATATTATATTTTATCAAATTAACTTATTTTAAAATGACTTATAAGTTATTTTTAAATAAGTCACAAATATATACTTATTTTTTATATTTAAAACTCAACTTATAAGCCAAAAAATAAGTGGCTGTCAAATACCTAAAAAATAATTTATAAATTTATTTGACCAACTTATAAGTTGTTCCCGTACAACCCTAAGCAGAGTAAAGAAAACATTAAATTTTAGAATTACTATGGCCTAAACGTAATTAGGTACTCCCTCCATTCTTAAATAAGTGACGTTTTAAAAGAAAAAAATTGTTCTAATTTATTTGTCGTTTATAACTTTATAGGAGAATAAATTATTTATTTTTCTATATCACCCCTCCTCTCATTGTCCGAAATTCTCACTCTTAGTATTAATAATTTTCAATTTTCTATAAAGGGGTAGTAATGAAATTTCATATATATTTTAATTATTAAATGATAGTATTACAATCCATGTGTAAAAACTAAATGACATTTATTTAAGAATGGAGTGAGTATTAATTAAGGGTTGTTTGGATTGATTTTAAACAGCTTGTTAATTCATTTCAACCGATTGGAATGGCATGGTCAGTAAGACTAAAACATACATTTTTAAAACTCATAATAAATAAATAATAATAACTACTAATTATAAGAATTTTTTTTAGGAACATTACTTGACTAATTAGACGTTTAGATTTTTTTTTTTTTTTTTTTTGTGTTCACTAGAACTGTAGAAATAGTAGCAAGTGGTCACTAGGCACAAAATTGCCAAGTCAGCATATTTTTAGGTTGTTGATATCTCCGGGGCCCATTTTACCAATCCAGTATTGGGTTGTGGTGTTGTCAATTAATTCTATTATTCTTTATTTTAATTATTTTTTTTGGTCTACTTTCATGGAAATTCAAATAGGTTCAGTCTCCATATTCAAAAAAAAAAAAAAAAAATCTTAATTACTTCTTCTGTCCCATGAAAATTTCATAGCCTTATTTTTTAATTCCCATTATAGACGAAATAAATGTTTATTGATGACATATCATTTATCTTTATTTTTATTTTTTTTAATAGATGTAAAATGTCGCCCCCCAAAATTAGTGATATCGCCATCCATCTTGGGCCGCCACTTATACTAAGATATATAAATTCAAATACAACTTACTAATATAATCGTCAGTGTATAATACGACATAAACTCATGAGTTTGAATATAAATATTGTCTACTAGATATTATACAAACTCAAAAGCGAGTCCTCATTACAACTATTATCACACTATTTCACGTAATAGTGAGGACTACTAACGCTTATCCTCCGGACCATTACTTGCTCCTCGACTCGTCTCAGGTTATGTTCTCATTTCAAGAGAGAACAAATGAAAGAAAAGGTGAGCTCAACTAAAGCCCAAGAAGAAATATTATGACTAAGATAATGCAGAATAAATTATCATTAGCCTTCAATGATGTTAAACCGATAAAATACAATAGACAACCGGTTTAAGCTGCAGCTTGAATAAAGAATCCATTAAAAGAGTCAAGAGAGAATAAAGTCTACTATCTTTTAGGTTTTAAAAGGTTTTCATCAATTTTTATCACAGATGAGACTTTAATAAATAAAAACCACCACATTTAATCATCCCCGTACTACGGTCAAGGATTTTCATCAAATTATCAATGGTCATGACTATACCGAATCACCCCCGGTCATAATCATACCAAAAACTATCCATCATCGCATTACAGCCATCGGAGAGGACTTTTGTCACATCATTTATATCAAGTCATGATTATACCGAATGATCCACGGTCATAATCATACTAAGTTCATCTATCTACGCGTAAGCCAAAGATAACATAATATAACATGAGGATGATGATAATGACATAATAATTCAATAAAACAAGTTCAAGAATTATTTAATCCATGAATTATTAACGCCCAAATTGTCAACACGACATCTTTGTTTCAGTAGAGTAAAATTCAAGAATGATCGGAAGAATATTTCCATGAAAAGATCTTTGGATGAAACGCAAATATCAAGGATATTCTACTAATTTCATGGAGTATAGAAGTCAAAGTTTTAACCAACTGGGTATAATAAAGAATGGAATAACAAAAGAAATCACCACCATGCATGCAGATTGCAGATGTACAAAGTTATTCCAATGAATAATAATAATCGGAACCAGTGTCGGTGAAATTCACACCAAGCGGGATGTTCCAATGTAATAATAAAGATGGAACCGGATCCGGTGTAAAACACATGATAGGATATTCCAACAGAATGATAAAGAGCGGAACCGTGTCGGTGTAAAACACATGCATGTGATGTTCCAACAGAATAATAAAAAGCGGAACGGTGGGTGTAAAACACATGCATGACAGGATGTTCCAAATGTAATAATAGAAGAATGTCACCAAGTATAGGTAAATCATAGATACAAGTTATTCCAATGTAATAATAAGCAATGGAATAACATAAGGATTTCACCAAGTATAGGGTACGCCATGATATCTGAGTTATGTATAGGGTATGCCATTTTTTTAAAAGTTATTCCAACAGAATAATAATGAATGGAATAATGTAAGTTCTCTTCAAGAAGAAAGAATAACACTTTACTTACGAAGTACAACAAATAATACCCCTTACCGTAAAAAAAGAACTGAATATAGAAGTAGTGAAGTAGCGAGAATACTCTTCTTCTTTCTATAATTTTCTCTCTATAGCTTTCTCTATAATTTTCTCTCAGAGTTTCAATGAATTCGTAAGAAAATAATGAAGGAATGAGCTTCTATTTATAGGAAAATGGAATGCATAAGAACTAATCCATGAACTATCCAGATTGATTTACTTTAATCGATTTGATTACATATTTAAAGAAAATCTTTTAAATAAAATATAATATATTCTATTTATATAAAACATTTTACTATGCAAACATCATGCAATACTATGCAAAACACTACGCAAAACACTATGCAACACTATGCATAATAAAATATAATATATTCTATTTATGTAATAACTTTAATAAAGTATTCTATTTTATATAAAAGATGTTTCGCATTTTATTACGTTAATAATACTGAATAAAACAAAATGTCATTATCGCTATAATAATTCATATTATTAATCGACTAATAATGGAATCAAACCGAGTGACTTTCACATAAAGATCGATAATCAATACGCGTGCTTCTTACGCAACCACACGACATCGTACTTTTACTACCGAAAGTAGTTCAACAAAGAACCACGGTAAAACTTCCCGTAGTTATTTCAATAAAATATTTTTGTCGCTTTTTCAATCCGATAATAATTCTATTCATGGGGTCCACCAATGATTGAGTAGTTATACGAATATTCCTCGCTAAACCGGAATATTCCCGACCAATCGAATATAATATAACCACTGCGATACTTTGCAAAATTTATAAATACTACCCACAACTATAATATTATCTTAAATTCACACCATAATATTAAAAATTATTTCAACAAAATTTAAATCTTTATTGATAAAATCTGGGGTCTCACAATCTCCCTCCTTATGGAATTTAAGCCCTCGAAATTGTGGTAACGACTGATATGATAAAGAGGTGAGGATACCTTGAATACCTTTATCGTCGAAAACATTAAATTCATTTTTGCAATCCTACCAAAGATATTCATTAACAATTCATCTTTGCACCTAAAGCCAAATATATATAATCAGAAACCAATAATCTTTGAGACTCAAACTTAATAGTATCACAACCATGAATTATCCATGCACTCATCTTGGCTAAGGATATTCGTGTTTTCAATTACGGTCATGATTATACCGAATAATCCGTGGTCATAATCATACCAAGTCTATCAATGTACTACTACTAAAGATGACTTTTATCACATCCATGAATTAATATTTCATTCTTTGAGACTCATTTCAATAATTAATCCATATCATCGAATCATCCCCGCACTCTGTGCCGAGGATATTCATTAAGATCACGACCACTTAATTATCCATACACTACTGAAAAGATAATCGTGTATTCATTAGTATCACGACCACAAATTATCCATGCACTACTACCAAAGATAATTGTGTATTCATTAAATATCACGACCACAAATTATCCATGCACTACTACCAAAGATAATTGTGTATTCATTAAGATCACGACCACAAATTATCCATGCACTACTACCAAAGATAATTGTGTATTCATTAGTATCACGACCACAAATTATTCATGCACTACTACCAAAGATAATTGTGTATTCATTAAGTATCACGACCACAAATTATCCATGCACTACTACCAAAGATAATTGTGTATTCATTAGTATCGCGACCACAAATTATCCATGCACTACTACCAAAGATAATTGTGTATTCATTTACGTTATGATTATACCGAAACAATCCCGTCATAATAATCATACCAAGTCCATCTACGCACTATGTGCCACGAGATGACTTTCAACATAATATAAGCGTGAGGATAATGATATAAAGAATCAATCAAATGAGATAAAGGATAAATATTAAACATTTATAATATAATTTATCCAGATTCAAGAATATCCCCATGTTTTCAATCACTTAATAATCTCATAATCTAATATCATTAATATTATAACAATATTTTAATCACTTCTTAAATTTATAAATAATTTATCTCAATTGTTTACGCTTTACCATATAATGCATTTAATCATTCAAAAATGCCATACTCATAAGATATCATCACCAATTATCAAATCCTCATCAAAAAATATGCATATACTCTATATAGGATTCTTTAGCCATAAAATCCTATTTTCAACTTCACATTTCACATAACATATTTAACTCATATGTTTCGTAATTAAACTATTTTCATGAAAAATACCAAATCAGTCCAAAAATATTTCTTTTCTGGGATTTAGCATAATATAGTCCCATAATGAAAATATATTTTTCTCGGAATTTTTAAATTCATTTACTATTTTTAAAAATCAATTTCCACTTAATTCCTTAAGAAATTAGCTACCTCAAGTTTAACTCCAAAATTCCCAAATCTTGGCAGGACCTTACACATGTTAACGTGAGTCTCAGTTTAAATTTCATAGTCATCTGAGTTATAGAACTCCAGGTTATAGCGATTTTTTAAATCGAAAAAACCTAAATATTGAAATAGTCATAACTTGCTCATTTTAAGTCGAATGAGCTCATTTTTGGACAGGAGGTACTTTATACCATATACTTTCATGTCCCAAAAGGCCAGAATTTTTCTCATAATTTAAGTGGCCGAAACAGTCCCTTAAAGTTTCTGGGCAGTAGCATTTTCGAAATTTACAGCTTTGGCCTCCTTTGCTAAAATCACTCCACACAAAAATCTACAACACCTTTTCCAGTAATTCCACTTGGATTAGTTAGGTAACTCGTAGATCTAACTCTAGAACTTGACCATACTCAAAAATTCAAAATATAATTGGAGATATGGTCAATTGAATTTCATGTTACGTTTTTTCACCAAAATCGATTTTTCAACCCTTTGTGATTTCTAAGAAACTTTCATGTTTTCACATAATAACCACATAACTCATCATAACACTTACTAATACTTCATATACCCATGATTTTCATTAGTCCAATGCTTTTATTATGACTTTCATCATAATCCTAAAAATGAGATCCTTTTAGTTGAAGAAATATTTGAGGGTTTAAGAAATGGGTTTTCAGACTTGGGGTCAATAAAATTCGATTTCACGCTCTAGGGTAGGCTAGGAAATCTTCAAGAATACGTCAAGAAATTTATTAATGATAGAAATATCATTCAAAATCATTATTTCTCATCCAAGACTTGGATAATACGTCACATTGATACCAACTGTGACTTCTATCCCTTAACCTAGATATAGCACCTCACAATGATACCTATAAACTTGCCATCTTCATTCACGATGTCGCCTACTGTAAAGTTGGGCTTTGCATTCCACACAAGGAAGTCGACAACGAAAGGTTCGGGGCTCTTTACTTATGGCTTGATATAACAAAGTTGATTAACTTTAGGGTTTGGTTACTTTGAATTCAGTATAAAGTTGGTTATGAATATAAAAGCTAACAACCTTTTAAAAGCATGATGAGTAGTTAACCAATTGATTCCTAAAATCACATCAAAGGCAAGTATTTTCAAAAAGATAAGATCGACGAAGTAACGTGAAAGTGTTTATTTGCATCAAACAAGATTTAAAAATAGTAGCGGTAACGAAGGCTCCTACTAACGAAGTTTCAACTAATAAGTCAAAGTTTAACTTCTTCTTGAGTCAAATTTAAACGCGTTGAACGCAAAGCAAGAGAGATAAAAGAATGGGTAGAATCGGTATCTTATAAGGTATAGACTTCATAATTTATAATTAACTAACCCGTGCTAACTTCGTTCGGTTTACTCGCTTTTGAGAAGTCATGAAAATGCACTTCCTAAAACCAACGACTTTGTTTTGTCCATATCCACCTTTGGTGCCACCGTCCAGCTAGACTTGACTTTTGGTGCACAACAAAATTGAGCTAAATGACCTTCTCTTCTTGCAATTTCCACATCTATTATCTTTTGCCATGATTACCACCAAGTGGTTTCCATTCTTAGCATGATAATTTCCCCCACGATGGTTATCATTGTTTCGATGGCCAGAATTGCCACCGAAGATGATTATTATCGTGTTGTTGGTCGTTACCTTTTGTTTGAAATTTGAATCAACACTCTCATGTGCTTCATTGCTTATCTCAAAGATTTTCGTAAGTCATTCTCAAACACTGTCACAAAACAAGGGTTAATTAACATATCACATATTATCCCTATACTCTGACCGACCAATTAAATACCAAATAAATTTAGGTAGGTCATACTAGCGAAGGAATTCCCCGTCTCTCCCCTCCTAGTACTATTCTCACATCTTAGCCAGGGATCATATCCCTAAGCTCTGATACCAACTGTGACGCCCCCAAAATTAGGTATCGCCACCCATCTTGGGTCGCCACTTACATAGTACATAAATTCAAATACAACTTAATATAAGCGTGCAGGTATGCAATACGATATAAAGCGTGAGTTTGAATATAAATATTGTCTACTAGATATTATACAAACTCAAAAGGAGTCCTCATTACAACTATTATCACACTATTTCGCGAATAGTGAGGACTACTAATGCTATCCTCGGACCATTACTTGCGTCCTCGACTCGTCCCGGTTATGTTCTCATTTCAAGAGAAACAGTGAAAAGAAAGGTGAGCTCAAACTAGCCCGAAGAAGAAATATTATGACTAAGATAATGCAGAATAAATTATCATTAGCTTTCAACAAAGTGTTAAACCGATAAAATACAATAGACAACCGGTTTAATCTGCGGTGGAATAAGCAATCCATTAAAAGAGTCAAGTAGAGAATAAAGTCTACTATCTTTTAGGTTTTAAAAGGTTTTCATCAATTTTTATCACGAGACTCGAATTTTAATAAATAAACCACCACATTTAATCATCCCCGCACTCACGGCCAAGGATTTTCATCAAATTATCAATGGTCATGACTATATACCGAATCACCCCGGTCATAATCATACCAAAAACTATCCATCAACGCATTCTGGGCCAATCGAGGACTTTTTGTCACATCATTTATATCAAGTCGTGATTATACCAAGAATGATCCTCGTCATAATCATACTAAGTTCATCTACGCACGTAAGCCAAAAGATAACATAATATAACATGAGGATGATGACAATGACATAATAATTCAATAAAACAAGTTCAAGAATTATTTAATCCATGAATTATTAACGTCCAAATTGTCAACACGACATCTTTGTTTCAGAGAGTAAAATTCAAGAATGATCGGAAGAATATTTCCATGAAAAGATCTTTGGATGAAACGCAAATATCGAGGATATTCTACTAATTTCATGGAGTATAGAAGTCAAAGTTTTAACCATTTGGGTATAATAAAGAATGGAATAACAAAAGAAATCACCACGCATGCAGATTGCAGATGTAGGCGAGTTATTCCAATGAGAATAATAATAACTTAACCAGTCGGTGAAATTCACACCGACAGGATGTTCCAATGAATAATAAAGATGGAACGGATCGGGTGTAAAACACATGCGGATAGGATATTCCAGCAGAATGATAAAGAAGCGGAACCAGTCGATTGTGTAAACACATGCACAGGATGTTCCAACAGAATAATAAAAAGCGGAACCGGTGGGTGTAAACACATGCATGGGATGTTCCAAATGAATAATAGAAGAATGTCACCAAGTATAGGTAGCTGCATGTATACAAGTTATTCCAATGAGAATAATAAGAATGGAATAACATAAGGATTTCACCAAGTATAGGGTATGCTGGCGTATCAAAGGTTATGTATAGGGTATGCCACTTTTACGAGTTATTCCAATGTAATAATAATGAATGGAATAATGAAGTTCTCTTCAAGAAGAAAGAATAACACACTTACTTAATTACAATAAATAATACCCTTACCGTAAAAAAGAAATGAATATAGAAGTAGTGAAGTAGCGAATATCTCTTCTTCTTTCTATAATTTTCTCTCTATAAACTTCTCTCTATAATTTTCTCTCTGTAGTTTCAAAATGAATTAAGTAAGAAAATAATGAAGGAATGAGCTTTATTTATAGGAAAATGGAATGCGATAAGAATTAATCCATAAGCGGTCAGATTGATTTACTTTAATCGATTTGATTACTATATTTAAAGAAAAATCTTTAAATAAAATATAATATATTCTATTTATATAAAAACATTTTACTTATCAAACATTTTATGCAATCTTATCTACGCAAAACACTACGCAAAACTACTACTAATACTACGCATAATAAAATATAATATATTCTATTTATGTAATAACTTTAATAAAGATTCTATTTTATATAAAAGATGTTTCGTTTTATTACGTTAATAATACTGAATAAAACAAAATGTCATTATCATTTATAATAATTCATATTATTAATCGTGATAATGGAATCAACCTGGTGAAACTCACATAAAGATCGATAATCAATAACGTGTCTTCTATGCAACCACACGACATTCTTTGTCTTTTTACTAGAAAGTAGTTCAACAAGAACTACGGTAAAACTTCCGCCGTTATTTCAATAAAATATTTTTGTCGCTTTTTCAATCAAACAATAATTCTATTAATGGGTCCACCAATGATTGAGTAGTTGTCAGACGAATATTCCCGCTAAACCTAATATTCCCCACCAATCGAATATAATATAACCACTTGCATACTTTGCAAAATTTATAAATACTACCCACAACTATAATATTATCTTAAATTCACACCATAATATTAAAAAATTATTTCAACAAAATTTAAATCTTTATTGATAAAATCAAAGATTCACATAAAAAATGTATATTTAATACATTTTTATAGGTAGGAGGAAGTATATTTTAAAAGCAGCATGAACCTATTTTTATCATAATATACTTCAATAATTATTTTCTGATTTATTTCATGTTAATGTGAGTAGGAATTACTTGTGACAATGACATGGTACCAAACGACATCGTAGAATATCTAAATTATTTTCATTACATCCTTAAAAGTGTTCTATTATGCAAAAACATAATGCCTCCTATCTTTAATGATGTACGTATGTAATTTTTTATGTTAATGAAATTTTCTGTGTTCTTATCGAAAGTAATATGAATAGTAAATGAAAGATATTAATTTTTACTTGTAAAAATAATAATACCCTGTTGAAAAAAGAAATAATCAACAAGAACTAGTACTCCACAAAAATAGCCCACTTACAAAATTAAAAATATATACATAGTATAATTTTATTACATGTTTACCATTACATTTATTGAATGTTTAGTTTAACAAAATGATAACAGAAAAAATAAAATATGATGAATAATAGTAGTAATACGAGAGAATAAATACTAGTACATACTAATGATGAATAATATATATACACAAACAGCTGCAGTGTCTCCCGATGCTACACCTTGTTAAACTCCCGAGTTCCAAAAAGGAGCGCACTGCACCTACAAGAAGAGTACTCCAGAAGATCTCATTAATTACAGTGCCAGAGTCGGAATTGAAAAAATAAAGAGAACAGGAATGTCATCTAATTACATTACATTATCTACATAAACAGAAAATGGGACCACACTCCCTCGATCAAAATGCATGCATGTTAATTAATGGAATGAAAACAAAACATCATTTGATTCATTTCCAAAACAGGATTTATTAAGAACAACTTCCACCACTCATATTTGACAAAATCACATCCTCCACTAACCATCCACCACTAATTTAACCTCAAACAAAACAATAAAATAGAGAGAATCTTCTATCCAAGTTAATCTTAACATATTATACTGAGAAATTCTATGCTTTTCCACTAATTATGAACACGTATAGCATACCCTAAATAATAAATAAATAAAAAAATTGAACTGGATACACTTTCTTCAAAACAATTACCAAAGCTTAAATCAAAGGAAAAGATTACGGCATTCATATAAGAATAGTGCACATATGTTTGATCAACAGAACACAGATCAAAATCTGTCGTTTTTTGCTTGCAAATGACAACTGATTCGTTTCTTCAACTTAGAACCATAACATATTAAATAAATAGCAACCAACAAAGAAAAGTTGTATATCATACAACACATTAATACATAAAAGGCAGCATCAAGAAGTTACATAATGAAGGCAAACAATCTGTAATGACATAAATGTTGATATCGGTTGATACACAAACATAACAAATTGAAGGTAAGGAGCAACTAAATTTACCTTGAGTACATTTGAGAATTGAACTATTAATTTTTCATATCCCATCTCTGTAAGTATGTGCCCTGAAAGTTTTGTAATCTCTTACTTCATATACTTTTATAGTGAAGTTTTATACACTTGATAAGTCAATGCAACATATCATATCTTATTGAGTTCAGTCCCGCATTCAATTTCTTGCATTTCAGCGTACCTATACAACTTCTCATTGAAAACCAGTTGGGGATCCTTAATGATCAAATCCCCATCTTCCCCATAACCATCTTTCAAAAAAACAACCCAATTCATCTCGGTGCCACCCAAATAAAACGTCCGAGGCTGCTTCAAAAGCATCTCATAAGTATGCTTAGTAAGACTCAACTCCTCCTTAAACTCCACTATATGGTGTATAGAAGCTCTCTTCTCCAACGTCAAATTCAAAAACTCATGAATCACCCCGACCCTATACTTCTCAGCTTCCAATGTCCAAAGATCCAAACTTGCCCCATCCGAATAAGGCGACACCAGAGGAAGTGTATTCAACAAATTCAATTTCCTCTCATCCCCCATTTCCAACTCCAACAACTTCCCATGTTTCACCGGAAACTTAAATGCCCTTTTCACTCGATCCTCATCAACCAAAAACTCTTTCTCTAACGTGCTAACAGCCAATGAAGGGTCCCAATTCATAAGCTCTAGGACTCTTTTCCCATCATACTCGGTCTCAATCTTGAAATAATTCGGATAATTCAAAACCCTATCCCTAAAATTTTCGGGGATTCCAAATAACAACCTACAATGATAGATTTTACTCAATGGAATTCTCTTACTGGCAGACATCATCAATAACTTTCTCACTATATTCACTCTATCCTGTTCCATTTTAGTCCACATAAGGTGCTCTTCTTCTAGTAAAGACTCCATGAAATCCGTAAATCCGAACCACATTTTGCCATCCGTGTGGCGGTAGGTTTGGAAAATAAGCGGGTGGCGCTGAATGGAGCGGAGCACTTTCCGGCCACGGGGGAAGCCGAGTTCCCGGTGGAGTTTTCCGGCCTCGTCGAGACGGAGGATGTGGTCGGGTTGTTTGGAGAGGAATTCTTTGGTTTTTATGAGGAATCGGAAGCGGGTGTCGCGTTGGATTATGTTTTCGAATTTGGGGATCCGGGGGTATTCGTGTTGGATGGGGTTTGTTCGTGGGCTATCAGTTTTCTTGCTTTTTTTCTTATGTTTTTTGGGAGTTTTGGTGATGAGGAATGAGGTGGAATAATGGGTAGCAAAAATGGAGAGAAAAGAGGGTTTAGGGTTTGGGAGGTTAAGTGAGAGAGGGGTTTTTTGTGGAGGTGATGAATTGATTTTGCAGGCGGTGGTGTAGAGGAGGCGGCGCCAAGCCATAGATTTGATTTTGCTTGAAATTTGAAATGGAGAAAAGTTTGTTCAAAGAATCATTCACGGAACTCCGGGAATTGAAAAAATCACCAAAAGTAGACGCGTACAAATAAACAGATCCAAATTGTGAGAGAGAAAGAGAAGGAAAGGAATGACTTACAGTAATACTCCTCACTCAATCACAAACCTCTCTCGTGAATTGATCCGGTTTCGATACCAGTTACAAATTAGGAGGGGGGGGGGGGAATCTTTCTATTTCGCGTTAGGGATAGACAACTTCTCAACGCAGGAGGAACAGTGAGGATGGTTGACACCTGACCTGACGGCCGCAAATTAAAGATTCGAGGCTTCCAATAAATGAAGGCTCTGTATCACTGGAGTGTTCAGTATGAAATTAATTCATACAATGTGGAGATTCAGGTCGGCAAATATTTTCTTTACGCGGTCAGCACTGAGTTGGTCAGTTTGGTCAATTAATTTATTATAAAATTAATTTCGTGATAATTGAATCCTAAATTATCAACCAATTTTGACCAGCAAAATGAATGATTTATTTTAAAATAAATTATAAATTAAAATAAAATTAATTTATAAATTATTTTAAATTATGATTTATAAGTAGTTCATCCTGAACCAATTTTGGCTCCGCTAGCTAATTACCAGAGTCTTCAAATTAATCTATTGCTATAGTTTTCTGTTGAAAGTATTTTTTTAATAATTTTTTATATTAATATTAATATATTTATTGATATGTATATTATTTTTCTTAATTAATTATAAATTCTTTTAAATTTTAGAATTATTATGGCCTAAAAGTAATTAGGTATTAGATTAAGGGTTCTTTCACCATATTTTTAGGGTGTTGATATGATTTTCCCAATTCAGCGTTGGGTTGACAATTATACCCCAACAATGCATTAAATGTGGGGTAGTCAATTAATTCTATTATTCTTTATTTTAATTTATTTTTTTTGGTCTACTTTCATGAAAATTCATAGGTTCTCAAGCTCCATATTAAAAAAAATTCTTAATTATTTCTTCCGTTCTATGAAAATAGTCTCTTTTTTAATTCAATGAATTCTAAATTTAAACTCATTGTGAATATATTTTTCCATTTTATAACTGAAATCAAATAAACTGTTTGCAGAACGAAGGGGAGTAATATTTTTAAATTTAAAGAATTCTTCAACATTAATGCATAACTGTAATGTCTATGCACTATTTCCTCCTCAGTTTCAAAAAGATAATTGAAATAATTAAATAAAAATAAAATTACTATATAAAAGATGTCTCAAGTACACAACAAATACAAAATTTTATATAAGGTACCTAAGCACACCCTAAATTTCATTTTATCTGAACAAAACGAATATTTTTTAGACTTAATCGATCAAAAGTGATCAGGACTCACACACGTGTGGATTTGATAGGGGTATGTTTGTCTTTTCAATCTCTTCTCCTCTTTCCCGTATCTGGAATAACTTATGAAAACCCTAATTTCATCATTAGCGTCGATGCTCCACCAAATTTGCTCAACAAAAATAGGGGAAATTAGGGTTCATGGATCAAACTTTCTTGTGTATGAATAATTCAGTGATGAAGACGAGTTGGAGAAACTCAAATAATGTCAAAAGAAGATTTTTTGGTTCTCCAAATTGGTGTGAAGATGGGCACGTGTTATAATATAGGATCATACACACGCACACAAACGATAGAGAATTAAGAAGAACACAAGAGATTTACGTGGTTCCTCAATTTGGGTACTCCACAGGCGGCTTGTTGTTTATTGATGATTCTTTGGTTACATAGGGATTTTCAATAGATAGTATATATACCTACTAATCCTATTTCAACCCTACTTCATATTCATGGTTAATTACCCATACTGACCTTTCCAATTAACAACCAGAAAGTCTCTGTCTGTCACGATCCAGTCATCCGGTCACACCACCACAAGCTAAATAAGCAATCATAGCGGCGATTTATTATTATGGGCGATAGCTCCTCAAAGATCACCCCCCAGGCTTTCTAAGATAACCCCCGATGGTTTCGTGCGTCGTCATTCATGTTAGCCTTTTTCGATGGCTTCTATATTATGAGTCACAAGTTCCCAACAACACGGTAGTTGTAATTGTTAGTAAAATAGAATGGGAATTTATATATATATATATATATATATATATATATATATATATATATAACCTATCTTAAACTGTAAAATTTAATTTGTTAAGACTAATACTTGATACTATTTTTTTAAGACAATTATGTCATTCTTATGGTGCTTAAAGTTGATAACATTTGTCTTCCATAATACAATGACAATGTATAATTTAACAGCACTACAAAAAGTATACTTTACGAACCAAATAAATGCTCTGACTCTCTCTCAAAATTAACTAAGGAAACTGATGAATAAATAAAGACTAGAATGCACTATTATGCTTGAATGCTTGCGAAATGAATGAATGAAAATGACAGCCCCCTTCTCTATTTATAATAGGGTAAGTGACCTATCAGAAGGGACACAACCCACTGAAAAGATATGATTAAGCCAAAACGACGTAGTTTTGGCTTTAAACAGAAAAGGCACGTTCGTTCAGAACAAAAAAGACATAGTTTTAGGGTCAGCAGAACAAAAACGACGTAATTTGATACTTTAACAAAAAAGGCGCGTCCGTTCAAGCAAAACAACGTAGTTTTGCAACGCCTGTTCAGGCAGATAACCTTTCCCAAAACGACGCAGTTTATACGCGTCCGTTCAGCAGGTAACGTTTCACAAAACGACAAAGTATAATGTTAATAAATAAAAACGACACAATTTTGATTATAGAACTAAATAAATACTAAAATAAATTTTTTAATTAAAATTTTAAATAACTTATATACATGACTCAACGTGTGAATTCGAACCGAGCCTTGGTTTGGTCCTCTCTCTTTCACAAAAGTGGGGTGCCCCTTGAGCCCAAACCTAAGAGCAATTTTCTTTTATATAAACATATTAAAATTTTAGTTCTTAACCAATATGGGACTTGACTTCTCACATATATTTATTATCACTTATTATTTCCAATGGTGATCTTTGTGAGTTAATATCTCATTCATTACTTCATGGATTTGAGCTTACAAATACTCAATTTAATCTACTTATGGAATAGAACACATTGATATGTGAATTTACTTAAAATAATTATTAATACCCACTTTTATTTTAGCTCAAATTCTAACAATAATTTCTTCGCTTAGGTTGATCCTCTAATGTGTGAGCGTTTAAAGGTAAGTAATACACGGACTAATTAGAAAATTAGAGAATGTGGATGCTGAAATTAAATGTATGAAAGATGATTTGAATGAGTGCAAAATTAAGACAATGTTTGCATGAGGTCTCTTGATTGTAACTTGATTTTTATTTTTAATTACATGTTCATCTTCACAAATGATGAAATTTCTTAATTGTAATTTTCTAGGCTATCTATGCAATGGTAGAAATTAGATTTCTAGACAGCTTATCTGATTAGAGTTTTGGGCAATTTCTGAATAATTTGTAGAATGAAGATGATGATTGTTGGAATCTTTGATGTGATGGATGTAATTTTTGGGCTTCTTTATGATATTTGGCCAAGATGATTTAGTTTTGTTTGAATAAAATGGTAAACAATAACTATCAAAAATCATTTTTAGGTCCGAATATGCAGTCACTCTACTATTGTAGAGTAAAAAATCAAAATCACTCTAGTATCATAGAGTAAAAAAGTAAAGTCACCCTACTTACTGCAAAACGTAAAGTCATTCTACTATCGAAGTTCTACTTTTGTGACGCCCCCAAAATAGGTATACATCACCCATCTTGAGTCGCCAAATACATGGTACAAAATTCAAATACAACTTAATAATACAGCTGTCGTGTAAAATACGACAAAACATAAACTGAGAGTTTAATAAGAATATTGTCATCTAGACAATATCCACACTCAAAAGAGTCCTCTTTACATTTATTTTCACACTATTTAACAGAATAGTGAGGACTACTAAAACTATCATCTGGACTGTCACTCCGTTCCCCGACTGGTCCCAGCTACGTTCTCATTTCCTGAAGAAAACAGTGAAAGAAAGGGTGAGCTCAACTAGCCCAGTAAGAAATATTATGACTAAGATAATGCAAAATAAATTATCATTAGCCTTCAACAATGTTAAACTATTAAAATATAACAAACATCAAGTTTAACTGCAGCGGAACAAACAATCCATTAAAAGAGTCAAGTAGAGAATAAAATCTACTATCTTTTATGATTTAAAAGGTTTTTCATCACTTTTATCACTGAGACTCAGCTTAATAAATAATCAACATCATCCATGCACTACGGCCAAGGATATTCATTAGTATCACAACCATAAATTATCCATGCACTACGGCCAAGGATATTCGTGTATTCATCAATGGTCATGATCATGCCAACAACTGTCCATCAATGCATTACGGGCCAATAAGGACTTTTTTCACATCATTTGTAATATTACGGTCATTATTACACCGAATAATCCTTGGTCATAATCATACCAAGTCCATCTATGCACTACAGGCCACAGATGACTTTCAATATAATATAAACATGAGGATGATGACAATGATATAAGAATTCAATAAAAAAAAGTTCAAGAATTAATTTATCCAGGAACTAATAGCGTCCAAATTGTCCACATGATACTTCTTTGTAGAGAAAACTCAAGAATGCTCAGAAGAATATTTCTATGAAAAGATCTTTGGATGAAGCGCTTGAAATATCGAGGATATTCCATTAATTTCATAGAGTATAGAAGTCAAAACTTTAACCAACCTGAGTATAATAAAGAATGGGATAACAAAAGAAATCACCGAGCATGCGATAGAAATCGCATGCAGACGAGTTATTCCAATGCGAGAATAATAAATAACGAAACCAAGTCAATGAAACGAAACGCCTTGCGAGGATATTCAACAGAATAATAAATAATGGAACCGGTCGTGCGTAAACGCATTGCACGAGGATGTTCCAACGAATAATAAATAACGGAACCAAGAGTGCGTAACGCGATCGACAAGATGTTCAACAGAATAATAAAATGGAAAAATAGAAGAATTTCACCATGTATGCGGTACTTCGATGTAGATTGAGTTATTCAACATAATGATAAAGAATGGAATAATGAAGAATTTCACCAAGTATAGGGTAGTGGCGTGCATATACAAGTTATTCCAATGTAATAATAAATAATGGAATAATGAAGTTTCTCTTCATGAATAAGAAAGAAATAATACCCCCTTACCCTAGTAGAAAATTGGATACCGTAATATTGTAGTAACAAAAGATTCTTCTTCTTCTCTCTTATTCTCTCTATTCTTTCTCGCTCTAAAGCTTTAGTGAATTAAGTGAAAAATAATGAAGGAATGAGCTTCATTTATAATCTTGGTAGAGTAAAGGGTAAAATAGTCTTTTACCATAATTTATGACATCATCGCTTACATCATCGATCATATGACATCATTGCTTACATCATCGATCAAATGACATCATTTACATCATCCTTTCGATGACATCATTGCTTACCTCATCATTCCAATGACATCATCGCTTACATCATCAGAATTCAAATTCAAATTGTTCTCTTCCACCTCATTTTACTTTTATACCATTTTATTATAATAATGTTACCATTCAAATTATATAAAAAAACATACTATCATATAATTACATCATGCTACTATAATATAATATTATAATAATATATTTAAATGAATTATTAATTTGATAATTTGAAATACTGTGTAATGACAATTATTGAATCAAAAATATCAACGTACGAATTATTGAATCAATAAAATATTAAACAGTAATTATAGTAACGATTATTGAGTAGTGCCTTGGAGCGTAGAATATGTTCCTTCTTATCCAAGATTTGAACAGGAACCTCTTCATACGTTAAATCTTCCGCTATTTCGTCCAATTCTAACTCAATAATATGGTTCGGGTCTTCCACATATTTACGTAACATGGATATGTGAAAAACGTTATGAACACGAGACATACTTGGCGGTAAAGCGAGTGTATAGGCCACAGTTCCTACTCGATCGAGGATTAAAAATGGGCCAATGAATCGAGGATTGAGCTTTCCTCTCTTTCCAAATCTCGTAACTCCTTTCCATGGAGCAACACGTAACAACACATATTCTCCAATATCGAATTCCACATCCTTTCGATGAAGATCAGCATAACTCTTTTGTCGATCTTGTGAGGTTTTTATACGTTGCCGGATCGTTCGAATCTTTTCCATAGTCATACGTTGCCGGATTGCAAACAGTGTGTTGTGCGTCTCCATCATGATTTTATACTTTAAATCAGGGTCGTTAGGAACACAAAGTCTGGAGTTGACTCGAAGTATTCCCTTTTCATCGATTCTTGCTTCCTAAGATAAGACCTTTGCTCACTTTCTTCCTCATACGCATCGGCTCCGGATCTCGTAACTCGAAAGCGGCTTTAACTTTATCAATTAAAGTCGGTTCTACTCATATATTCGCCATCATCACATGGATCCCTGGAGTTTTTAACTCTATCTCCATCCTTTGCAAGTCACATAAAATGAGCCTTTGCATTGTCAATATCGCACTCGTACTCGCATATGATCTTCTACTCAATACGTCAGTTACCACGTTCATTTTTTCAGGATGGTATTGGATGGTATGATCATAATCTTTCAACAGCAAGCCAACGTCGTTGTCGCATTTTGAGTTCCTTTTGAGTGAAGAAATATTTGAGGCTTTTATGATCCGTAAAGATCTTCACTTTCTCCCCATACAAGTAATGCCTCCAAATTTTAAGTGCTTAAAACAATAATTTGCTAACTCTAGATCGTGAGTAGGATAATTCCTCTCATATTCTTTGAGTTATCGAGAGGCATAAGCTATGACTTTCCCATGTTGCTTGAGAACACATCCTAAACCCTTTTGCGAAGCATCCTTTGTAGATGACAAATCCTCAAGAGCGGATGGTATTGTCGAGCAGGTCTTGAAATGAGTCTCTCTTGAGTTCTTGAAAACTCTTCTCACATTCCTCGTCCAACCGAATTTTGTATTTTAAAGTCAATTTGAGTTAATGGAGTAGCGATTCGAGAAAACCTTCTACGAATCTCCGATAATAACCAAATTAAAGCCGAGAAAGCTACGTCTTGATCACTAATTTAGGTTGCTCAGACTTTGAATAGCTTTGATCTTTCTTTGGGTCGACGGATATTCCATGGTTTGATACTACATGCCCAGGGAATGCTACTTCCTCAAGCCAGAACTCGCATTTCTTCAACTTGGCATAAAGTTTATATTCACGAAGCTTTTGGAGTATCAGCTAAGTGTTGCTCATGATCTTCACGGCTTTTGGAATAAATAATGATGTCATCAATAAAGACGACCACAAAGTGATCCAAATATTCCTTGAATACTCGGTTCATCATATCCATGAAAGCAGCAAGAGCATTAGTCAATCCAAAAGACATGACTAAGAATTCATAATGCCCGTACCGAAGTTCTGAAAGCCGTTTTGGAATGTCATCGGTTCTAATCTTCAATTGGTGATATCCAGAATGAAGATCAATCTTTGAAAAGAATTTGGCCACTTTAATCGGTCAAACAGTCATCAATACATGGCAATGGGTAATTTATTTTGATGGTGACATGATTGACTCCCGATAATCAAAACAAAGTCGATACTCCCATCTTTCTTTTTCACGAATAGTAACGAGAGCACCCCAAGGAGAAGTACTAGGACGAATAAAGCCAATGTCTAACGATTTACTGCGGTTGGGTCTTTAACTCACGAAGTTTAATAGAGCCATTCGATATGGGGCTTTGGAA
Organism: Panax quinquefolius; assembly: GCA_020205615.1. Classification (NCBI taxonomy): domain Eukaryota; kingdom Viridiplantae; phylum Streptophyta; class Magnoliopsida; order Apiales; family Araliaceae; genus Panax; species Panax quinquefolius. The sequence goes on from CM035161.1 coordinate 16,055,861, forward strand.
ATGGGTTTTGTGTCGGGTTCAAGGTTGATACAAAATTCAATTTCACGCCCGGGGTAGGCCGGGAAGTTCTTCGAGAATCGTCGGAAAATTTATTAACAATAGAAATATCATTCAAAAAGCGGCGTATTTTGTTTAGATCCGTGACATGAGCTAAGAAAGCTTGACATCCGCTTTTTTAATAAGCGAATAGCTTTATGGCTTGAGATGACAGTGATTGATTTTAATGGTTTGGTTGCTTGAATTCACATAATAGGTTGGTTAGGAATATGAAAGCTAACAACCTTACGAAAACAATCAATTTTTGCAGGATGAGTAGTTAACCAATCAATCCCTAGAATTACGTCAAATGCAAATATTTTCAATGAAATAATATCGACAGGTAATGTGTGGGTACCGATTTAAACCAAACAAGACTTATAAACAGTTGATGTAATGAAGGTTTCTCCCAATAGAGTTTCAACAGATAAGTCAAGGTCCAATTTCTTTGGAGTCAAATTTAAACGTTGAGCGCAGGTAGGAGAAATAAAAGAATGGGTAGAATCGGTATCAAATAAGGTATATACTTCGCTAGAGTTTATGATAAGCTTACCCGTGATGACCTCGTTCGGGTTCCTTTCTTTTTGGGAGGTCACGACAAACGCTTCTCCTTGAACTCTGGGTTTTGTCTTTATGCAGGGACTGACTTTGATGCCTCCATCCCAATTTGGACTTGTCTTTGAGTGCACGACAAAATCGGGTCAGTGACCTTCTCTTCCACAATTGCTACATGCTTTGGATGGCATCATATTGTTTGGTGATGTCCCTCTCTCCACATTTGAAGCATATGATAGGTGGTCGTTCTCCTTCCTTAATGACGGTGTGACACACCCCAAAATAGGTATACAACACCCATTCTCGAGTAAATCAATAAATAGTGCAGCGAAACAACTACAACTTTATTAATACAACATGAAAATTGTGAGTTTAAATACAAATATTGTCTTCTAGACAATATCAACACTCAAATAAGTCCACATTACACTTATTGATATATTATTTTACAAAAATGGTGAGGGCTACTAAAATAACTTTCTAAGACCTTCATTCTATACCCCGACTAGTACTCGCTACATTCTCGCCTCCTGAGAAAAAAAATGGAACAAAAAGGAAAAGGGTGAGCTCAACTAGCCCAGTAAAGAATATTATGACTAAGATAATATAAAACAAAATATCGTTAGTCTTCAACAGGGAAAAATCTGATAGAATATAATAGACAACAAGTTTCAGATCAGTATTCGCAGCGAAAATAATAATTTATAGAAGAGTTACGTAGAGAATGAAATCTACTAATATCTATGAATTCAAAAGTCCATCATCAATATTTTATCCATGTAACATCAATCAACATACATCTTGAATCAAATATTTATCTTTGCACTACAGGCCAAAGATATTCATCAGTTGGTCATGTTCATCTCAACACTTGTACATCTTTGCACTATGGGCCAAAGATATTCATAAGAAAATCAACCATCTTTTCACTACAGGCCAAAGATATTCAGTAATATCATCATTTAGGACCGAGGATGATGAAAAATATTTTAAAGAAACGAATCCAATGAAACAAAAGAATAAATTTTAAGGATTCGTACTTCAAACAATCTGTGACGCCCCCAAAATAGGTATACAACACTCATTCTGAGTCGTCAATAACATGGTACAGAAACAACTATAACTTTATTAATACAACATAAAAACTGTGACTTTAAATACAAATATTGTTTTTTAGACAATATCAACACTCAAATAAGTCCTCATTATAATTATTGATATATTATTTTACAAAAATGGTGAGGATTACTAAAATAAGTTTCTAAAACCTTCATTCTATACCCCGACTAGTACTCGCTACATTCCCGCCACCTGAGAAGAAAAATAGAATAAAAAGGAAAAGGGTGAGCTCAACTAGCCCAGTAAAGAATATTATGACTAAGATAATATAGAACAAATTATCGTCAGTCTTCAACATGGAAAAAAATCTGATAAAATATAATAGACAACAAGTTTCAGATCAATATTCGCAGCGAAAATAATAATTTCATAGATGAGATACGTAGAGAATGAAATCTACTATAATCTATGAATTTAAAAGTCCATCATCAATATTTTATCCCTGTAACATCAATCAATATTCATCTTTGCACTACAGGCCAAAGATATTCATCAGTTGGTCATGTTCATCTCAACACCTGTACATCTTTACACTACGGGCCAAAGATATTCATAAGAAAATCAACCATCCTTGCACAACAGGCCAAAGATATTCAGTAATATCATCTTTTAGGACTGAGGATGATAAAAAATATTTTAAGGAAAACGAATCCAGTGAAACAAAAGAACAAATAATAAGGATTCGTACTTTAAACAGTTCAAGTTCAAAAATACTTCATAAATAACCATAGTAAAATTCAAGAATGATCAAAACATGGATACAATCAAAGCTAGTATCCATAATAGATATTTTGGACGAAAAATGAAAATTTAATTTTTCTATGAATAGTGCCGTATTCGTGAATAATGTCATATATGTGAATAGTAACCCCGACACTAAAAGACAAGAATTTCACAAGAAAAATCTTACCAATATTTCGGCATAATGATATTAGAAGAAATAATATCATTTAAAAAAAATAATATCCTTTACCTCGAAAAAAATAATACTTCTGGCTGGAATATCAGATATAACGTTGAAGAAACTTGCACCATATAGCAACACTCAAAGTATCAAAATACTCACAAGAATACGCTCGATAATATAGAGAGAGAGAACTTCAGTTTCTGGTGTGATTTTTAATTATAACCTAGGCACCCTATTTATAGGAAATTGCTTAGAACACCAAAGTAGAAATTTTAATAAAATAATAATATTTTCTAAAAAAATTCCCTACGCACACCAAGAAGATTGAATTCAGCATGCTTAACATTCATGTGGGGCCCACCCAAGTGTAAGAAAAACATTTTTCTTAAAATAATTATTTTAAACTCCAAAAATCAATTATTCCAGAACTTCGAAACTTCAATAATTCACAATAAATAGCCCTTTTATCAGAAAAATTTGAATCTTATGTCCATTCCATAGGAAATTCAATTATCTACAACTTTGAAAGTTTAAAATTTTCCAAATTCCAAACAGAAGTTGACCGAAATCCACAAACGGACGATTTTACAAGCTATAATCAAATTCCAGTCAAGAAATGGGCCCACAGACATGTTTAACATGTTTTAAATAACTTTTGCAACAAAAATACTCTTCCTCCTCATATATTCATATATCCCACATTCATTGTAAAAATATCACCATTATTATATTATTAAAATATAATAATATATTTAAATGAATTATTTTATCAGAAAAGATAAAATATCAATTTTTCAACAATTGTCACTTTTAAATTTTCTCCATCTATATCCACATAAAATGAATATTTTCCTTATCATATAAATCAATAATTAATTATTCACAAATAATATTACAGTAATCACAATATTGATAAACTGTGTCGTTACCGAAAAAAGAGGGGCTTTCAATAAGGATTTCTCTTCTCGGCGACGCACAATTAGGTGACTAAACCTCCTTAGATGTAATTTTCTAGACATTGCCAATAATGTTATCTAATAATATTATTCAAATAATATAAATTATTGATCCGATAATAAAAAAAATACTGTGTAGTGACAATTATTGAAACAACAATAATATAAAATATCAACGTAACAATTATTGAATCAATAAAATAAAATATTGAATAAATAATTCACCGTAACAATTATTGAGTAGTGCCTTCTTACATAAGAATCAATAATTGGTGCAATCTGGTATTTCTATCGTGTTTTAACCACCGGGTATTCCAACAAGATAATTCAGAATAACTACGCAGATTATTTATAAACAACTTATTCTTGTCGTTTTCTTCATCCAATCGCTTTCCGTTATGGGGCCCACACAAGGCTACGCCATCGTACGAATATTCTCCGATAGTAAGAATATTCCACGACCAAATGAATATTCCCCGACAACAATGAATATTTTATAACCACTTGCTTATTTGAAATATTTGTGCATTTTACCCATAACTAACCACATTAATCAAATCAACCCTTACCCATAACTAACCACATCGATCTTGTGCCATTTATATACGTTATCGAATCATTTGGATCTTTTTTGTTGTCATACGTACCAACTCTGGTCCCAACAATGTTGCTTCACCAACCTCATCCCAACATACTAGAGAGCGACACTTACGTCCATATAATGCTTCGAATGGAGCCACACCTATACTTGCCTGATAACTGTTGTTGTAGGAGAATTCCAGCAAAGGTAAATATTTATCCCAACTCCCTTTGAAGTTTTAGGACACAGAGTCTTAATAGATCTTTAAGAGTTTGAATAGTCCTCTTTGATTGTCCGTCCGTTTGAGGATGGTATGCCGAACTGAATCGTAAATCCGTGCCCATAGCTTTTTGCAAACTAACCCAAAATCGTGAAGTGAATCTTGGGTCACGATCCGAAACTATGGATACTGGTATGCCAGCAATCTCACAATCTCATTTACATATATACGAAGCAAGACGTTCAAGGAATAAGTCTCCAGATCGGCAAGAAATGAGCAGACTTGGTTAATCTATCAACAATAACCCAAATAGCATATATTCCTTGAGAAACCGTGGGAAGACCCGTAACGAAATTCATGGTAATGTGTTCTCACTTCCATTTCGGGATCTTAAGTGGTTGCAATGGACCTTTAGGCACTTGATGCTCTGCCTTTACACGCTGATAAGTTAAACACCTAGAGATAAACTTTGCAATCTCTCTCTTCATATTGTTCCACCAAAATGTGTGTCGAAGATCACGATACATTTTGGTACTTCCAATATGGATTGCAAACGGTGTATTGTGTGCCTCCATCATGATCTTGATCTTCAAATCAGAATCGTTAGGGACACAAAGTCTGGAGTGGACTCGAAGTATTCCTTCTTCATCGATTCTTGCTTCTAGAATAGCACCCTCTTATATTTTCTTCTTTATACGCATCAGCTCCGGGTCTGTGGCTTGAGCAACTTTAACTTCATCGATTAAAATTGGATCTATGCGTATACTTAACATCATCGCACTCATTCCTGCATAAGATCTTCTACTCAACGCGTCAGCTACCACGTTTACTTTTCCAGGATGGTATTGAATGGTGTGGACATAATCTTTTAACAACTCAAGCCAACGTCGTTCTTGCATGTTGAGTTCTTTTGGGTGAAGAAATATTTGAGGCTTTTATGGTCCGAATATATCTCCACTTTCTCTCCATATAGATAGTGCCTCCGGATCTTTAAAGCGAAAACGATCGGGCCGCTAACTCTAGATCATGAGTAGGATAATTCCTCTCATATTCTTTAAGTTGTCGCGAGGCATAGGCTATAACTTTCCCATGTTGCATGAGAACACATCCTAACCCCTTGCCCGAAGCATCGCTGTAGATAAAAAATCCATCCGAACCAGATGGTATTGTCAGAACAGGTGTCGAAATGAGTCTTCTCTTAAGCTCTTGGAAATTCTTTTCGCATTCCTCGCTCCATACGAATTTTGTATCTTTCCGAGTCAGCTGAGTTAACGGAGTAATGATTCGAGAAAATCATTCCACAAATCTCCGATAATAATAAATTTAAGCCCGAAAGCTACGTACTTGATTTGAAGCATCGACTTTTGTTACTCTAACTTTGTATTGCTTCAATCTTCGCCGTCAACAGATACTCCATGTTTTGACACCACGCCGCCCAAGGAATGCTACTTCCTCAAGATGTAACTCACATTTCTTCAACTTAGCATAAAGCTTGTTTTCATGAAGCCTTCGAGTACCAATTTTCAAATGGTGCTCATGATCTTCACGACTTTTGGAATATATGAGGATGTCATCAATAAAGACAACAACGAATCGATCCAAATAATCCTTGAATACTCGGTTCATCATATCCATGAAAGTCGCAGGAGCATTAGTCAATCCAAAAGACATGACTAAGAATTCATAATGCCCGCATCGAAGTTCGAAAGCATTCTTTGGAATATCCTCGATTCTAATCTTCACTAATGATTTCCGTAAGCGAAGATCGATCCTCAAAAAAAAAATTGTGCTCCTTGCAATGGTCAAACAGTCATCAATACGAGGTAGCGGATACCTATTCTTGATAGTGACATGGTTTAATTCTCGATAGTCAATACAAAGTCGCATACTTCCGCTCTTTCTTCTTTACAAATAAAGCAGAGCAACCCAATGAGATGTACTTAGATCGAATGAAGGCGATATCCAACAACTCCTCGTAGTTGGACCTTTAACTCCTGAAGTTCAATAGAGCCATTCGATATGGGGTTTTAGAAATGGGCTTTGTACCGAGTTCAAGATCAATAAAGAATTCAACTTCACGTTCGGGGTAGACCAGGAAGTTATTCAGAAATACGTCAGAAATTTACTAACAACAAGAATATTATTCAAACCGACGTGTCTTTATTCAAATCCATAACATGGGCTAAGAAAGCTTGACATCCGCTTTTCAATAAACGAATAGCTTTATGACTAGATATGATGTTGATTGATTTTAATGGTTTAGTTGCTTGAATTGCATAACAACAGTTTGGTTAGAATATGAAAACTAACAACCTTACGAAAATAATCAATTTTGGCATTATGAGTAGTTAACCAATCAATCCTTAAAATCACATCAAAAACAAGTATCTTTAAAGAGATAAAGGTCAACAGTAATGTGATGGTGCCAACTTGGATCAAACAAGATTTATAAGCGATTGGATGTGATGAAAGTTTCTCTAACTGAGTCTCCACAGATAAATCAAAGTTTAATTTCTCCGGAGTCAAGTTTAAACGTTGAGCACAAGCAGGAGAGATAAATGAATGGGTAGCACCGGTATCTAGTAAGGTATAAACTTCGCAAGAATTTATGATTAGCTTACCCGTGATCACCTCGTTTGGGTTTCTCGCATTTTGACCAGTCACGACAAACGCTCTTCCAGGAACCGTTGAATTTGACTTTTCTGGGACAGCCTTTTGACTCACCATCCTCGCTGGACTTGGTTTCGCTACCGTACAATCTCGAGCGATATGTCCTTCTTTTCCACAATTATAACATACCTTGAACTGTTGTGGGAAATTTGGGATAATATGTCCCTCTTTCCCGCATTTATATCATATGACCGAGTTTTAAACCTCTCAGAAACATACGCGTCATATGTTCCTCATTCTCCACCAAATGAGGTGCAAACCTGGATAACTCTGCAAATTTCGCCTCGTATTGGGACACTGTCATATTGTTTTGTTTCAGTCTAATAAACTCCACTTCCTTCATATGACGGATACTTTTAGGAAAATACTTATCATTAAACAGTTTCTGAAACGTCTCCCAAGACATGCTGAGTGCGGCTGGATGGTTTCGCTTCACGGAACATAAAGGTGGCGAATGGAACCTTCTGTTCCTCCATGCATCCCAAGACATCGAATATCTTGGTGATTTGTTTGACCCACGTTTCTGCCTTAATCGGATCCGGCTTTCCCTGAATTCGGTGGTCCCAACTCTCGAATCGCTGTTGTGACAAAACCGGCGTTGTTATCATTTCCACATGTATTTTGTGCACGAGTCTCCCTCGTCTAATTTTGCATGACCTGCAAAAAGCTTATAAACATCCCGTCGTTCATCATTTGCTCAGTGGTGTTGTTTCAGGAGGAACATTGCCAGCCTGTTGTACGTTCCCCTCGTTGGTGAGTAAAGGAGTCTCCACAGTCTCATTTACTCCACTATTAACATTCTCAGTCGATATTCTTAAATACTGCCATAAAACAAGGGTTAATTAAAAAAATTAACATATCACATAATATACCTATATACTGACCAACCAACAAATAGGCTTTGGTAGGATACACTAGCGAAGGATTTACTCGTCTCTCCCTCCTAGTTCTATTCCCCGATCTCCGCCGGAGATCATATCCCTAAGCTCGATATTAACCGTGGACGCCCCAAAATAGGTATACAACACCCATTTCGAGTCGTCAATAACATGGTACAAAAACAACAACAACTTTATTAATACAACATAAAAGCGTGAGTTTAAATACAAATATTGTCTTCTAGACAATATCAACACTCAAATAAGTCCTCTTTATAATTATTGATATATTATTTTACAAAATGGTGAGGGCTACTAAAACAACTTTCTAAAACCTTCATTCCATACCCCACTAAGACTCATTTACATTCTCGCCTCCCGAGAAGAAAATGGAACAAAAAGGAAAAGGGTGAGCTCAACTAGCCCGGTAAAGAATATTATGACTAAGATAATATGTAACAAATTATCGTTAGTCTTCAACAGGAAAAAATCGATAAAAATAAATACAATAGACAACAAGTTTCAGATCAATATTCGCAGCGAAAATAATAATTTCATAGATGAGATACATAGAGAATGAAATCAACTATAATCTATGAATTTAAAAGTTCATCATCAATATTTTATCCCTGCAACATCATCAATATTCACCTTGAATCAAATATTCATCTTTGCACTACAGGCCAAAGATATTCATCGGTTGGTCATGTTCATCTCAACACCTGTACATCTTTGTACTACGAGCCAAAGATATTCATAAGAAAATCAACCATCTTTACACAACAGGCCAAAGATATATAGTAATATCATCTTTTAGGACTGAGGATGATGAAAAATATTTTAAAGAAACGAATCCAGTGAAACAAAATAACAAATAATAAGGATTCGTACTTTAAACAATTCAAGTTCAAAAATACTTCATAAATAACTATAGTAAAATTCAAGAATAATCAAAACATGGATACAATCAAAGCTAGTATCCATAATAGATATTTTGGATAAAAAACAAAAATTAATTTTTCTGTGAATAGTGCCGTATTCGTGAATAGTGCCATATACGTGAATAGTAACCCCGACACTAAAAGACAAGAATTTCACAAGAAAAATCTTACCAATATTCCGGCATAATGATATTAGAAGAAATAATATCATTTTTAAAAAAAATAATATCCTTACCTCGAAAAGAATATCTTACTTTTGGAATATCGATATAATTTGAAGGAACTTGCACCAGATAAAGAACACTCAAAGTATCAAAATACTCACAAGAATACGCTAGATAATATAGAGAGAGAAAACTTCAGTTTGTGGAGTGATTTTCAATTCTAACCTAAGAACCCTATTTATAGGAAATTTCTTAGAACACCCAAGCAGAAAATTTAATAAAATAATAATATTTTCTAAAAAAAATTCCTACGCACACCAAGAAGATTGAATTCAGCATGCTTAACATTCATGTGGGGCCCACCCAAGTGTAAAATTTTTTTTTTCATAAAATAATTATTTTAAACTCCAAAAATTAATTATTCCGGAACTTCGGAATTTCAATAATTCACAATAAATAGCCCTTTTTCAGAAAAATTCGAATCTTATGTCCATTCCATAGGAAATTCAATTCTCTACAACTTTGTAAGTTTAAATTTTTCCAAATTCCAAACAGAAGTTGACCGAAATACACAAACGGGCGATTTTACAAGCTATAATCAAATTTCAGTCAAAAAATAGGGTCCACAAACATGAAAAACATGTTTTAAATATTTTTAGTAACAAAAATAATCCTCCTCATATACTCATATATCCCACATTCATTGTAAAAATATCACCATTATTATATTAATATAATAATATTTTTAAATGAATTATTTTATCGGAAAAGATAAAATATAAATTTTCAACAATTATCACATTAAAAATTTTCTCCATCTATATTCACATAAAATGAATATTTTTCTTATCATATAAATCAATAATTAATTATTCACAAATAATATTACGTAATCACAATATCGACAACCAAGCCGCTCCTCAGGAAAGAGGGGCTTTCCAATAAGGATTTCTCTCTACCTGCCAAGCAATTAGGTGACCAAACCTCTCCTTGTATGTAACTTTCTAGACATTGTTAATAATGTTATCTAATAATATTATTCAAATAATATGAATTATTGATCCGATAATGAAAAATCTTGTAAAGGACAATTATTGAAACAACAACAATATAAAATATCAACGCAAAGACAATTATTTAATCAATAAAATATTAAACAAGAATTCATCGTAACAATTATCGAGTAGTGCCTTTCACGCAAGAATCAATAATTGGTGCAATACTTTTGTATCTTTGTGTTTTAACCACCGGTATTCCAACAAGATAATTGTGAATAACTACGTCGTTATTTATAAACAACTTATTCTTGTAGTTTTCTTCATCCAATCGCTTTCCGTTATGGGGCCAACACAAGGCTGCGCCATCGTACGAAAATTCTCCGACAATAAGAATATTCCACGACCAAATGAATAATCCACGACAACAATGAATATTTTATAACCACTTGCTTATTTGAAATATTTGCACATTTTACCCATAACTAACCACATTAATCAAATCAACCCTTACTATTTCAAAATAATAAATAGAGAAAATTCAATTTTATTTAATAATAAGTTGGGGTCTGGAGTTGGCAGCAGTCGTTTTCACGCTAAAGATCTGGAGGCACTATCTATATGGAGAGAAAGTTGAGATATATTCAGACCATAAAAGCCTTAAATATTTCTTCACCCAAAAGGAACTCAACATGCGGCAACGACGTTGGCTCGAGTTGTTAAAAGATTATGACCACACCATTCAATACTATCCTCGGAAAAGCAAACGTGGTAGTGGTACGCTGGCGTTGAGTAGAAGATCTTATGCGAGAACGAAAAGCGATGATGTTAAGTATACGCGTAACCAATTTTAATCGATGAAGTTAAAGTTGCTCAAGCCACGTACCGAGACCGGACGATGCGTATAAAGAAGAAAGTACAAGAGGGTGCTATTCTAGAAGCAAGAATCGATGAAGAAGGAATACTTCGAGTCCACTCCAGACTTTGTGTTCCTAACGATTCTGATTTAAAGAACAAGATCATGGTTTATTTATTAAGTTGAGTCTCAGTGATAAAAGTTGATGAAAACATTTTTAAATCATAAAAGATAGTAGGTTTTATTCTCTACTTGACTCTTCTAATGGATTGCTTATTCCGCTGCAGTTAAACTTGATGTCTATTGTATTTTGTCAGTTTAACATTGTTGAAGACTAATGATAATTTATTCTATATTATCTTAGTCATAATATTTCTTACTGGGCTAGTTGAGCTCACCCTTCTTTCATTTGTTTCTCTTCAGAAATGAGAACGTAATGGACTAGTCGGGAAGCGGGAGTGAGTGCAGAGATGATAACATTAGTAGTTCTCACTATTCTGTTAAATAGTGTGACAATAAATGTAATGAGGACTCCATTGGGTGTGGATATTGTCTAGATGACAATATTCTTATTAAAACTCTCAGTTTATGTTTCGTCGTATTTTACACGACAGCTGTATTATTAAGTTATATTTGAATTCTGTACCATGTATTTAGTGACTCAAGATGGGTGATGAATACCTAATTTTGGGGGCGTCACAATCGTGATATTCGACATACATTTTGGTGGAACAATATGAAGAGCGAGATTGCATAGTTTATCTCGAGGTGTTTAACTTGTCAACGTGTAAAGGCGGAGCATCAAGTGCCTAAGGGTCCATTGCAATCACTTGAGATTCCGAAATGGAAGTGGGAGCACATTATCATGGATTTCGTTACGGGTCTTCCCAGGGTTTCTCAAGGCATAAATGCAATTTGGGTTATTGTTGATAGATTAACCAAGTCTCGTTTCATTTTTGCCGATACGGAGACTTATTCCTTGAACGTCTTCTTTCATATGTATGTAAATGAGATTGTAAGATTGCATGGCATGCCAGTATCCATAGTTTCGGATCGTGACCCAAGATTTACTTCACGATTTTGGGTTAGCTTGCAAAAAGCTATGGGCACGAATATACGATTAAGTTCGGTATACCATCCTCAAACGGACGAACAATCAGAGAGGACTATTCAAACTCTTGAAGATCTATTAAGACTCTGTGTCCTAGACTTCAAAGGGAGTTGGGATAAGTATTTACCATTGGTGGAATTCTCCTACAACAACAGTTATCAGGCAACCATTGGTGTGGCCCCATTTGAAGCATTATATGGACGAAAGTGTCGCTCTCCAGTATGTTGGTATTGTTAGAACAGGTGCCGAAATGAGTCTCCTCTTGAGCTCTTGGAAACTCTTCTCGCATTCCTCGTTCCATACTGAATTTTATATCTTAAAAGTCAATTGAGTTAATGGAGTACCGATTCGAGAAAATCCTTCCACGAATCTCCGATAATAGCCAACTAAGCCACGAAAGCTACGTCTTGACGGCCACCGACTTTGCTTCTTCGTTTGTGATAAACCGTATGCGTTGTTATCATTTCCACCTGTATTTTGTGCACGAGTCTCCCTCGTTTGATTTTGCATGACCTGCAAAAAGCTTCTAAACATCCAGTCGTTCATCATCTCGCTTTCGTTGGTGTTATTCATGGGAGGAACATTGCCGACTGTCAGACGTTCTCCTCGTTGGTGAGTAAAGGTGTCTTCACGGTCTCATTTACTCCACTGTTAACATTCTTAGTCGACATTCTCAAATACTGCCATAAAACAAGGGTTAATTAAAGAAATCAACATGCAAGACCCCAACTTTTATAAATAAAAATAAATTTTCTATAAAATATCATTTTTGAATATTATGGAATAATTTGATATAATGTTATAGTTGTGGATAGTATTTATAAATTCTCGCAAAGTATGCAAGTTGTTATATTATATATCGATTCGATTGGTGGGGAATATTTGTTTTAGCGAGGGAATATTCGTGACAACTGGCAAGAATCATTGGTGGACCCCATAATGTAATTATTGTCGGATTGAAAAAACGACAAAAAATATTTTATTAAAATAACATCAAATTTTTACCATTAATCTTGTTGAACCGCTTCTAGTAGTAAAGTATATATAATACTGGCGTGGTTGCATAAGTAGATTGCAGTATTGATTATTTATGCTTACGTGAGAAGTCACTTTGTTTTGTTCAATTATTGCTATAGTAATTGTTGACAAGATATCACGTTATTTGATTCAATTATTATCGATATTTTATATATTATTAAATCAATAATTGAAATGACAGAGTTATTAATATTATAAATTGTAATATTAACGATGTCTAGAAGTTCTGCCAAGGAGAGGTTTGGTCACCTAATTGCGTGCCAATAGGGAGAAATTCTTATTGGAAAGCCCCCTCTTTCCTGGGAACGACCTGGTCGATTAATATTGTGAATTATAATAAAGATGATAAATGTTGTTAAAATTATTAAGGTGATTTTTATGAAGTTTTGCTTATTTTATGGACTCCTATTTATCCATTTTTCAAAATAATCGGTAAAAAATTAATTAAAAGTGGGGCCCACATGTGAGGCCCATATGTGTTAAAGAATTGATTTTTGAAATGGGGGTTACGTATAGGGGAGGGAATTATTATATATGGTGTGTGTGTGTGTATATATATATATATATATATATATATATATATATATATGTGTGAGTTGAAAATGGTGGGGGAAAAAGAAAGAGTGAAAGTGATAGTGTGATAGTGATGGGTAAGAGTGTAGTGAATTTGATTATTGGGTGTGTGGGGGATTGATGTTTGTTATGGGGGAGAAAAAAATAAGTGGTTGATATATTATATATATATATATATATTATATTATATTGTTAGTGGTTTGAATTAAGTTGAATTATGTTATATAAATATAATATATATATTATATTTTATTTAAAAGATTTTGTTTTAAATATGGACCGTCCGATTAAAAGTAAATCAATCATTTCCGTTCATGAATTAGTTACTATGCATTTCATTTTTCTATAAATAGAAGCTCATTCCTTCATTATTTTCTTACGAATTCACTGAAACTCCAGAGAGAAATTATAGAGAAACTATAGAAAAGTATTCTGCTACTTCCCTACTCTTATATCCAGTTCTTTTACGGTAAGGAATATTATTCTTTTGTATTCATGAAGAGAGCTTTTGTTATTCCATTTCTTATTATTTTGTTGGAATAACTCAGATACATGTAGCCTACCCTATACTTGGTGACATTCTTCTATTATTACGCCTTTATTATTCCATTGGAACATCACGTCTTTCGTTTTACGCTCGACCGGTTCCGTCTCTAAAGATTTCTGCCTTTTATTATTCCGTTGGAACATCCTCGCATGCGTGCTTTTACGCTTTGGGACTGATTCCGTCTTTATTATTACGTTGGAATATCACGTCGTGTGTTTTACACCGGACTCGTTAAAATCTTTATTATTCTCAGATTTATTATTCTATGGAATAACTCGTTTACATCAAGTATCGCATGCATGGTGATTTCGTTGTTATTCCATTCTTTATTATTCATTTGGAACATCACAGCCGATTGTGATTTTCACCGACTGGTTCCGTTATTATTATTCTGTTGAATAACTCTTTATGCGCAAGCACCGCATGCATGGTGATTTCTTTTGTTATTCCATTCGTTATTATACTCGGTTGGTTAAAAATTTTGACTTCTATACTCCATGAAATTAGTGGAATATTCTTGATATTTGCGCTTCATCCAGTATTTTTCATGAAAATATTCTTCTGAGCATTCTTAAATTTTACTCTACAAAGCAGTATCATGATGACAATTTGGACGTTATTAGTTCCTAAATAAATTAATTCGTGAACTTGTTTTATTAAATTCTTATATCATTGTCATCATCCTCATGTTTATATATTTTTTTAAAGTCATCTATGGCCTGTAGAGCATGGATGGACTTGGTATGATTATGACCAGGATTATTGATTGTAATCATTTAATCGTAATGTAACAAGTGATGTGGTAAAAGTCCTCATTGGTCAGTAGTACATTGATGGACAAGTTGTTGGCATGATCATGATTATTGATGAATACACAAATATCCTTGGCCCGTAGTGCATGGAATTTGTGGTCGTGAATTCTAATGAATATCCTCGTCAGAAAAGCGGGGATGATGTGGATTATTTATTGTCGAGTCCCCGATAAAAGTGATGAAACCTTTTAAATCATAAAAGATAGTAGATTTTATTCTCTACTTGACTCTTTTAATGGATTGCTTGTTAAGTTGTAGTTAAACTTGATGTCTATTGTATTTTATCGTTTAACATTGTTGAGGACTAATGATAACTTATTCGCATTATCTTAGTCATAATATTTCTTCTTTGGGCTAGTTGAGCTCACCCTTTCTTTCTTTCATTGTTCTCTTCGTAAAATGAGAACGAAGCGTGGATTTTAGCCTCGGGAACGGAGTAATGTTCGGATGATAGTGTTACTTAGTAGTCCTCACTATCTCGTTAAATAGTGTGACAATAAATGTATTAAGAACTTATTTCGAGAGTGGATATTGTCTAAGTAGGCAATATTTGTATTAAAACTCACAAACATGTATTTTATCGCACTTTTATACGCATCGTTGTATAATTAAGTTGTATTTGAATTTTGTGTACATGTATTGGCGACTCAAGATGGGTGATGTATATCTATTTTGGGGGCATCACACAACATATCACATAATATACCTATATACTGACCAACCAACAAATAAGCTTAGGTAGGATACACTAGCGAAGAATTTACTCGTCTCTCCCCTCCTAGTTCTATTCCCCGATCTCTGCCAGAGATCATATCCCTAAGTTCTGATACCAACTGTGACACCCCCAAAATAGGTATACAACACCCATTCTGAGTCGTCAATAACATCGCACAGAAACAACTACAACTTTATTAATACAACATAAAAACTGTGAGTTTAAATACAAATATTATCTTCTAGATAATATCAACACTCAAATAAGTCCACATTACACTTATTGATATATTATTTTACAAACATGGTGAGGACTACTAAAACAACTTTCTAAGACCTTCATTCCATACCCCGACTAGTACTCGCTATATTCTCGCCTCCTGAGAAGAAAAATGGAACAAAAAGGAAAAGAATGAGCTCAACTAGCGCAGTAAAGAATATTATGACTAAGGTAATATAGAACAAATTATCGTTAGTCTTCAACAGGGAAAAATCTGATAGAATATAATAGATAACAAGTTTAGATCAATATTCGCCGCGAAAATAATAATTCATAGAAGAGTTAGGTAGAGAATGAAATCTACTAATATCTACGACTTTAAAAGTCCATCATCAATATTTTATCCCTGTAACATCAATCAACATACATCTTGAATCAAATATTCATCTTTGCACTACAGGCCAAAGATATTCATCAGTTGGTCATGTTCATCTCAACACCTGTACATTTTTGCACTACAGGCCAAAGATATTTAGTAATATCATCATTTAGGACTGAGGATGATGAAAAATATTTTAAAGAAACGAATCCAGTGAAACAAAAGAATAAATTTTAAGGATTCGTACTTCAAACAATCCAAGTTCAAAAATACTTCATAAATAATTGTGGTGAAGTAAAATTCAAGAATAATCAAAACATGGATACAATCAAAGCTAGTATCCATAACAAATATTTTGGACAAAAAATAAAAATTTAATTTTTTTGTTAATAGTGCCGTATTCGAGAATAGTGTCGTATACGTGAATAGCAACCCCGACACTAAAAGACAATAATTTCACAAGAAAAATCTTACCAATATTCTGGCATAATGATATTAGAAGAAATAATATCATTTTTAAAAAAATAATATATATCCCTTACCTCGAAAAGAATAAGACTTACGGCGGAATATCGATATATATTTGAAGGAACTTGCAAGATAAAGAACACGATACTCACAAGAATATTTCGATAATATAGAGTGAAAACTTGGGTTTACGGTGTGATTTTCAATTCTAACCCCAAGACCCTATTTGTAGGAAAATGCTTTAACACCAAAGTTAGAAAATTTAATAAAATATTAATATATTTTTTTTTATTCCAACGCACACCTCATCTGATTCAAAACATCAGCCAACAAGTGAGATCCACCTCACCAAAATAAAAAAAAACGTTTTTCTTATTAAAAATAATTAAAACTTCCAAAAATCAATTATTTCAGAACTTTAATAATTCATAATAAATAGCCCTTTTATCAGAAAAATTCGAACCTTATGTCTTTTCCATAGGAAATTTCATTATCTACAACTTTACAGAAGAAAGTTTTTCCAAATTCCAAACGTAAATGGATAGAAATTCACTGGTTGGCGATTTTATGTTTATAATCAAATTTCGGTCAAGAAATGGGGTCCACAAACATTAAAAACATGTTTTAAATATTTTTAGTAACAAAAATACTCCTCCTTCTCATATACTCATATATCCCACATTCATTGTAAAAATTTCACCATTATTATATTAATATAATAATATTTTTAAATGAATTATTTTATCGGAAAAGATAAAATATAAATTTTCAATAATTATCACATTAAAAATTTTCTCCATCTATATTAACATAAAATGAATATTTTTCTTATCATATAAATCAATAATTAATTATTCACAAATAATATTACAGAATCACAATATAAACAACCGGTAGCTCCTAAAAAAGAGGGGGTTTCCAATAAGGATTTCTCCTCACCTGGCATGTATGATTAGATGACCAAACCTCTCCTTAGATGTAACTTTCTAGACATTGTCAATAATGTTATCTAATAATATTATTCAAATAATATGAATTATTGATCGATAATGAAAAATACTGTGTAGTGACAATTATTGAAACAACAACAATATAAAATATCAACGCAGCAATTATTTAATCAATAAAATATTAAGCAATAATTATCGTAATAATTATTGAGTAGTGCCTTCTTACGTAATAATCAATAATTGGTGCAATCACCGTGCATCTTCTTTGTGCTTTAACCATTAGGGTATTCCAACAAAGATTAATCAGTAATAACTACGTCGTTATTTATAAACAACTTATTCGCTGCGTTTTCTTCATCCAATCGCTTTCAGTTATGGAGCCCACACAAGGTTGCGCCATCGCATTTAATATTCCCGACAAGTAAGAATATTCCAAGACCAAATGAATAATCCACAACAACAATGAATATTTTATAACCACTTGCTTATTTGAAATATTTGCGCATTTTACCCATAACTAACCACAAGAATTGCATAAAGCCTCTGAACATTCCATCATTCATCATCTGGTCCGTGTTGTTGTTTGCCTGAGGATTGTCGCCTTCTTGATGCACATTATCCTGATTATTGATCTGTAGAGACTCAACGGTCTCCTGTGCTCTATTAATGTTCTCAACATTCTAGGATGTCATTTTCAAATACTGCCACAAAACAAGGGTTAATTAACATATCACATATTATCCCTATACTCTGACCGACCAATTAAATACCAAATAAACTTAGGTAGGTCATACTAGCGAAGGAATTTCCCGTCTCTCCCCTCCTAGTTCTTGTCTCACATCTTAGCCAGGGATCATATCCCTAAGCTTTGATACCAACTGTGACGCCCCCAAAATAAGTATACATCACCCATCTTGAGTCGCCAAATACATGGTACAAAATTCAAAAACAACTTAATAATACAGCTCTCGTATAAAATACGACAAAACGTAAACTGAGAGTTTAATAAGAATATTGTCATCTAAACAATATCCACACTCAAAAGAGTCTTCTTTACATTTATTTTACACTATTTAACAGAATAGTGAGGACTACTAAAACTATCATCTGGACCGTTACTCCGTTCCCCGACTAGTCCCGGCTACATTCTCATTTCCTGAAGAAAACAGTGAAAGAAATGGTGAGCTCAACTAGCCCAGTAAGAAATATTATGACTACGATAATACAAATAAATAATCATTAGCTTTCAACAATGCTAAACTGATAAAATATAACAAACATCAAGTTTAACTGCAGCGGAACAAGCAATCCATTAAAAGAGTCAAGTAGAGAATAAAATCTACTATCTTTTATGATTTAAAAGGTTTTTCATCACTTTTATCGCTGAAACTCAGTTTAATAAATAATCCACATCATCCATGTACTACGGCCAAGGATATTCATTAGTATCACAACCACAAATTATCCATGCACTACGGCCAAGGATATTCGTATATTCATCAATGGTCATGATCATACCAACAACTGTCCATCAATGCATTACGGGCCAATGAGGACTTTTTCCACATCATTTGTAACATTACGGTCATTATTACAATAGAATAATCCCTGGTCATAATCATACCAAGTCCATCTATGCATACAGGCCACATATGACTTTCAATATAATATAAACATGAGGATGATGACAATAATATAAGAATTCAATAAAAAAAGTTCAAGAACTAATTTATCCAGAACTAATAAGCCCAAATTGTCACATGATACTTTTCAGAGAAAAACTCAAGAATGCTCGGAAGAATATTTCCATGAAAAAGATCGACGAAGAAATAAATATCAAGGATATTCCATTAATTTCATGGAGTATAGAAGTCAAAACTTTAACCAACCGAGTATAATAAAGAATGGGATAACAAAAGAAATCACCGTGCACGCGATACCGCCGACAGACAAGTTATTCCAATGTAATAATAAATAATCGGAACAGTCACGCAAGAAACGCACGCATGTGATATTCCAATGAATAATAAATAATGGAACTGGTCGTGCGTAAACGCATTGCATGACGGATGTTCCAACAGAATAATAAATAACGGAACTAGGTCATGCGTAACGCATCGACAAGATGTTCTAATGTAATAATAAAAATGGAATAATGAGAAAAATTTCACCATGTATGCAGATGCTCAGATGATGTGTTATTCCAACATAATGATAAAAATGGAATAATGGAAGAATTTCACCAAGTATAGGATAGCAGGTGTATACATGTTATTCCAATGTAATAATAAATAATGGAATAATGAAGTTCTCTTCATGAATAAGAAAGAAATAATAATACCCTTACCTTAGTAGGAAATTCGATACATAATATTGTAGTAATGAAGAAGATTCTTCTTCTCTCTCTCTTATTCTCTCTATTCTTTCTCGCTCTAAAGCTTTAGTGAATACGTAAAAAATAATAAAGGAATGAACTTCTATTTATAATCTTGGTAGAGTAAGGGTAAAATAGTCTTTTCGCCATAATTTATGACATCATCGCTTACATCATCAATCATATGACA
The DNA here is from genome assembly GCA_020205615.1 of Panax quinquefolius. Taxonomy (NCBI): domain Eukaryota; kingdom Viridiplantae; phylum Streptophyta; class Magnoliopsida; order Apiales; family Araliaceae; genus Panax; species Panax quinquefolius. Next base: position 16,076,114 of record CM035161.1, read on the forward strand.
TCATTGCTTACATCATCGATCAAATGACATCATTGCTTACATCATCCTTCCGATGACATCATTGCTTACCTCATCGTTTCGATGACATCATCGCTTACATCATCAGAATTCAAATTCAAATTGTTCTCTTCCACCTCATTTTACTTTTATACCATTTTACTATAATAATGTTACCATTCAAATTATATAAAAAAAATATACTATCATATAATCACATCATACTACTATAATATAATATTATAATAATATATTTAAATGAATTATTGATTTGATAATTTGAAATACTATGTAATGACAATTATTGAATCAAAAATATCAACGTAGCAATTATTGAATCAATAAAATATTAAACAAAGAATTGTTGTAACAATTATTGAGTAAAGGCCTTCTTACGTAAGAATCAATAATTCAAAAAAATATTGCATAATATAGTGTACTTCATTGCGGCAACAACGCGTACATCAGATTTTAACCACGGTATTCCAACGTTGTTAACAGAACTCTTCCGCCGTTATTTTCATAAAAATATTTTTGTGCTTTTCTAACTCCTGATAATAATTTCATTGTGGGGTCTACTAATGATTGTGTCGTCGTCGCATCGAATATTTCCCGACAATAAGAATATTCCTGACCCAAACTAATATTTTATAACAACTCATGATTTTGCAAAAATTTATAAATATTATATTACAACTATAACATTATATCAAATTCATTCCATAATATTTAAAAATAATATTTATAGAAAAATCATCTTTATTTAAAAGTTGAGATCTTAAAACTTTTAATTCTTATTTTGTTATCATCAACACGTTAGAATAATTTAGATCCTTTAACACCAAACTGTTTAAAGTTTAACAAAACTTAAATGCACACCAAATGTGACGCTCCAAAATAGGTATACATCACCCATTATTACAAACAAGTAAAACAACTCTGACTTTATTATTACAAAAAGAAAGCTGTGAGTTTGAATACAAATATTATCTTCAGAATATCTATACCCAAATAAATCCTCATCACATTTATTGATACATTATTTTACAAAATGGTGAGGACTACTAAACAACTCTCTCTAGAACCTTCATTCCATACTCCCGACTAGACTGCCGCTACATTCTCGCCTCCCGAGAAGAAAAATAGAACAAAAAGGAAAAGGGTGAGCTCAACTAGCCCAAAGAAGAATATTATGACTAAGATAATATACAACAAATTATCGTTAGTCTTCAACAGGAAAAAATTTGAGAGAATACATTAAACAACAAGTTTTAGAGCAATATTCGCAATGGAAAATATTAATTCATGAAGAGTTACGTAGAGGATGAAATCTACTAATATCTATGAATTTAACAAGTCCATCATCATTATTTTATCCTCGTAACATCAATCAATATTCATCTTGAATCAAATATTCATCTTTGCACTATAGGCCAAAGATATTCATCACCATTCATGTTCATCTAAACACTGCTCATCTTCAGCACTACTACCAAAGATATTCATCAAGAAATCATTCATCTTTGCACTACAAAAGCCAAAGATATTCAAGAATATCATCATTTAGGACCGAGGATGATGAAAATATTTTAAAGAAAACGAATCCAAGTGAAACAAAAGAACAAGTATTAAGGATTCAGATTTCATTTATTTCATGTCCAAAAATACCTCATAAATAATCATAGTGGTGTAAAATTCAAGAATGATCAAAACATGGATACAATCAAAGCTAGTATCCACAATAGATATTTTGGACGAAAAAAAAAATTTTATTTTTCCGTGAATAAGGTCGATTCATGAATAGTGTCGATATACGTGAATAAAGGCCGATACGTGAATAGTAACTCCGCACAAAAATTTCCAAATTTGATTAAAAGTCCAGATCAATACTTCTAAGATAATGATATTGAAAGAAATAATATCATTTTAATAATAATATCCCTTACCTCACAAAGACTCCAGATTTCGATGAAAAAACCGGATATGTGGTCAAGGAACTTGCACCGTATAACAACACTCAAAGTATACTCACAAGAATACGCCAATATATCGAGAGAGAAATAGAGAGAAACTTCAGCTTTTCGTGTGATTTTCAATTCTAACCCAAGACCCTATTTATAGAAAATGCTTGAACACCAAAGTAGAAAATTGAATATAATATTAATATATTTTTTACATTTTCCTTAGCCCACCTTAGACAACTAATCTCAGCCCATTTGAATCACATGTGAGGCCAACTTAGTTGCAAAAAACGTTTTTCTCAAAATAATTAACTAAAACTCCCAAAAATTAATTATTTTTGAACTTCAATAATTCATAATAAATAGCCCTTTTATCGTAAAAATTCAATCTCACGAGTTTTTATAGGAAATTCAATTTCTACAACTTTGCGTAAGAAAGTTTTTCCAAATTCCAAAAATGTAAAATTGACCAAATCCACAAACCAAGCGATTTTACTGTGCTATAATCAAATTTTGGTCAATAATTGTGTCCACCAACACACAAAACATGTGTTAAACATTTAATGCCACAAAAATACTCTTCCTCCTCATATACTCATATATCCCACATTCATTGTAAAAATATCATCGTTAATATATTATTAAAATAATATATTTAAATGAATTATTTTATCGTAAAAAGATAAAATATTAATTTTCAACAATTGTCACATTAAAAATTTTCTCCATCTATATCCTCATAAAATCAATATTTTCCTCATCATATAAATCAATAATTAATTATTCATAAATAATATTATATAATCACATTATCGACAACCGTGCAGCCTCAGATAGAGGGCTTTCCAATAAGGATCTCCTCATCGGGCGCCGCAATTAGATGATCAAACCTCTCCTTGTACGTAACTTTCTAGACATTGTCAATAATGTTATCTAATAATATTATTCAGATAATATGAATTATTGTCTCGATAATGGAAAATATCGTGTAATGACAATTATCAAACAACAAAGAATATAAAATATCAACGCAAACAATTATTGAATCAATAAAATAAAATATCGAATAAAGAATTATCGTAACCATTATTGAAAAGTGCCTTCAATAATTGGTGCAATACCTGCAGCTACTATCGCAACAACGCCAGACATCGTGTTTTAACCACCGGTATTCCAACAAAGTGTTAATTCAGAATAACTACGCCTGTTATTTTTAAACAACTTATATTTGTCGTTTTCTTCATCCAATCGCTTTCGTTATGGGCCCACATAAGGTCGCTACCATTGCATTTAATATTCCCGACAAAGAAGAATATTCCACCACCAAACTAATATTCCCGACAAAAATAAATATTTTATAACCACCGCTTATTTAAAATATTTATGCATTTTACCCATAACTAACCACATTAATCAAATCAACCCTTACTAATTAAAAAAGAAATAATAGAGGAAAATAAATTTCATTTATTAATTATTTGGGGTCTTACAACCTCCCTTTTTATGAAATTTCGTCCTCTAAATCGACGACGCATTCTGTGTTTCAAAAGATGAGGATACCTCGCTTTCATTTCGCTTTCTAATTCCTGTGTCATTTCCTCTATAGCAGATGATTCCTCCACAAAACTTTAACTTGTGGTATGACCTTTCAGACGTAGGACATGCTCCTTCCTATCCAAGATCTTGACAGTACCTCCTCACACGTTAAGTCTTCTGGCTATCTATCTCGCTCGGTTCTAACTCAATAACGTGGTTCGGGTCTTTCACATATTTACTTAAGTACGATATGTGAAACACATTATGAACACGTAGATATACTTTGAGGTAACGCGAGTCTATAGGCTACATTACTACTACTCGGTCAAGAATTTGAAATGGACCAATAAATCGTGGATCGAAGCTTTCCTCTCTTCCCTAATCTTGTAACTCCCTTCCATGGGCAACACGCAACAAAGATACATGATCCCCAATACTAAATTCTACGCCCTTTCGATAAAGATCCGCATAACTCTTTTGTCGATCTTGTGCCATTTTGTATACGTTGTCGAATCATTTGGATCTTTTCCGTAGTCATACGTATCAACTCGGGTCCCAAAATGTTGTTTCACCCACCTCGTCCCCAACATACCGGAGAGCGACACTTTCGTCCATATAATGCTTCAAATGGGGCCACACCAATGCTTTGCTCGATAATCGCTGTTGTTGTAGGAGAATTCCACCAATGGTAAATACTTATCCCAACTCCCTTTGAAGTCTCAGGACACAGTAGTCTTAATAGATCTTCAAGAGTTTGAATAGTCCTCTCGATTGTCCGTCTGCTTTGAGGATGGTATGTCGAATCAATCGTAAATCCGTGCCCATAGCTTTTTGCAAGCTAACCCAAAATCTTGAAGTGAATCTTGGGTCACGATCCAAACTATGGATACCGGCATGCCATGCAATCTCACAATCTCATCTACGCATATACGAAAGCAAGACGCTCAAGGAATAAGTCTCCCTTATCGGCAAGAAATGAGCGTAGACTTGGTTAATCTATCAACAATAACCCAAATAGCATTGATGCCTTCGAGAAACCATAGGAAGACCCAGAACTAAATCCATGGTAATGTGTTCCCACTTCCATTTCGGAATCTCAAGTGGTTGCAACGGACCCTTAGGTACTAGATGCTCCGCCTTTACACGCCGACAAGTTAAACACATCGAGATAAACTTTGCAATCTCTCTCTTCATATTGTTCCACCAAAATGTATGTCAAGATCACGATACATTTTAGTACTTCCAAGATGGATTGCAAATGGTGTATTGTGTGCCTCCATCATAATCTTGACTTCAAATCGTAGTCGTTAGAACACAGTAGTCTGGAGTGGACTCAAGTATTCCTTCTTCATCGATTCTCGCCCTAATAACACCTTCTTGTACTTTCTTCTTCATACGCATCGCCCTGGCCTCAGAGCTCGAGCAACCTTAACTTTTTCTATTAAAGTTGGCTCTGCGCATATACTTGACATCATCGCACTCTGTCCTCGTGATATGATCTTCTACTCAACGCGCGTACCACCACGCTCGCTTTTCCAGGATGGTATGAATAGTGTGGTCGTAATCTTCAACAACTCGAGCCAACGTCGTTGCCGCATGTTGAGTTTCTTTTGCGTGAAGAAATATTTTGAGGCTTTTATGGTTTGAATATATCTCCACTTTCTCCCATATAGATAGTGCTCCAGATCTTTAATATGGAAACGATCGGGCCGCCAACTCTAGATCATGAATAGGATAATTCCTCTCATACTCTTTGAGTTGTCGCGAGGCATAGGCTATGACTTTCCCACGTTGCATGAGAACACATCCTAACCCTTTGCTCAAGCATCGCAGAGATAACAAATCCATCCGCATCGGATGGTATTGTTAGAACAAAAGTGCCAAATGAGTCTCCTCTTAAGCTCTTGGAAACTCTTCTCGATTCTTCGCTCCAAACGAATTTTGTATCCTTCCGAAGTTAGTTGGGTTAATGGAGTAGCGATTCGAGAAAACCCTTCCACTTAATCTCCGATAATAACCAAATAAGCCCAAAAGCTACGCGATTTCAATCACCGACTTTGGTTGCTTCTAACTTCAGATTGCTTCAATCTTCACGGATCAACAGATACTCCATGTTTCGACACCACGTGCCCAAGGAATGCTACTTCTCAAGCCGTAACTCACATTTCTTCAACTTGGCATAAAGCTTGTTTTCACGAAGCCTTCGAGTACCAAATTTCAAATGGTGCTCATGATATTCACGGCTTTTTGAATATACGAGGATGTCATCAATAAAGACAACAACGAATCGATCCAAATATTCCTTGAATACTCGGTTCATCATATCCATGAAAGTCGCAGGAGCATTAGTCAATCCGAAAGACATGACTAAGAATTCATAATGCCCGCATCGAGTTTCAAGGCGCTTTTGAATATCCTCGCCTAATCTTCAAACCGATGATATCCAGAACTAAGATCGATCTTTGAAAAGAATTGTGCTTCTTGCAATCGGGTCAAACAGTCATCAATACGAGGTAGAGGATACCTATTCTTGATGGTGACATGGTTCAATTTCTCGATAGTAATACAAAGTCGCATACTCCCGCTTCTTCTTCTTCTTATAATAAAAACAGAGCACCCCAAGGAGATGTACTAGATTTAATGAAACCGATGTCCAACACTTTCAGTAGTTGGACCTTTAACTCCTCAAGTTCAATAGGAGCCATTCGATATGGGGTTTTAGAAATGGGCTTGGTACCAAGTTCAAGATCAATAAAAATTCAACTTCACGTTCCGGGGTAGATCGGAAGTTCTTCAGAAATACGCCAGAAAGTCAATAACAACAGAATATTATTCAAATCGACGTGTCTTTATTCAAATCCATAACATGAGCTATGAAAGCTTGACATCCGCTTTTTCAATAAACGAATAGCTTTATGATTAGATATGATGGTGATTGATTTTAATGGTTTAGTTGCTTGAATTCGCATAACAGTCAAGTTAGAATATGAAAACTAACAACCTTATTTAAAACAATCAATTTTGGCATTATGAGTAGTTAACCAATCAATCCCTAAAATCACATCAAAAGTAAGTATCTTTAAAGAGATAAGGACAACAGTGTAAGGTGATGGTGCCAACTTGAATCAAACAAGATTTATAAACAAAGTGGATGTGATGAAAGTTTCTCCTAAACTGAGTTTCCACAGATAGTCAAAGTCTAATTTCTCCGAGTCAAGTTTAAACGTTGAGCACAAGCAGAGAGAGATAAATGAATGGGTAGCACCGAAGATCAAGTAAGGTATAAACTTCGCAAGAATTTATAAATAGCTTTTACCCGTGATCACCTCGCTTGGGTTCCTCGATTTTGACCAAACCACAACAAACGCTTCTTCCAGAACCGTTGATTTTGACTTTTTCCGGGACAATTTTTCGAGTCACCGCCCCTCACCGAACTAGGTTTTGCTACTGCATAATCTCGAGCGATATATGTCCTTCCTTTCCACAATTATAGCATACCTTGAACTGTCAGGGGCTTTTGACCGATATGTCCTCTTCCCAAGATTTATAAATATACGACCGGTGGTCATTCTCCTCCCTTAGAACCGAGCTTGTCGCCGGAATCGCTGCCTTCACATGGTCGTTGTTAAATCTCCTCTTTTAAAATCTCCTCCCGACTCGCTTCTTCTATTTTCACGGCTATGATTACCACCAGAGTGGTTACCATTTTGTCCGTCTTTTTCTTTCTCCGCTGGTTATCGTTGTTTTGTTGATCGCTATCCCCAGATGATCCTCGGTTGTGGTCCTCGGTTGACCGTACTCGTTATCTCGCCTAATAATTGAGCCATGTTTACAACATCCGAACAGAGAGAAAATTTATAAGAAATGAGATATCGACGTACGCCGGGTTTCAAACCTCTAAGAAACATCCGCCATAATACGCTCCTCATTCTCCACCAAATGAGGTGCAAACTCGATAACTCCGCTGAACTTCGCCTCGTCATCGGGACACCCGCCATGTTATTCTCGCCCAGCCTAATAAACTCCACTTCCTTCATACGATTTAACACTTTCAGAAAGTATTTTTCGTTGAAAAGTTTCAAACGCTTCCCAAGACATGCTAAATGCGCAGCAGTCGGGTCCGCTTTTACGACTCCCACCAAGAGTTCCGCTTTCGCCACGAAACATAAAGGTGGCGAATGGAACTTCTTCGTCTTCTCCGCATCCCAAGACATCGAATATCTTGGTAATTTGCTTGACCCATGTTTCCGCCATGATCGGATCCGCTTCCTTAAATTTCGCGGTCCCCAACTTTCGAATCGCTTCATCGTGATAAACCCGTGAATTGCTATCATTTTCTCCTCAGATTTTGAACACGAAGTCTCCTCGCCTCGATTTTGCATGAATCGCAAAAAGCTTCTAAACATCCCCTCGCTCATCATCTCGCTCGGTGGTGTTGTTCACAGAGGAACATTGCCACTGTTGCTGACGTTTCTCCTCGTTGGTGAGTACCAAAGGCGTCTCCACGGCCTCATTTCCAATCGTTAATATTCTCAACGACATTCTAAAATACCGCCATAAAACAAAGGTTAATTAAGGAAATCAATATATCACATAATATCCCTATATATCGACCAACTAACAAATAAGCTTAGGTAGGACACACTAGCGAAGGATTTACTCGCCTCTCCTCCTAGTTCTATTCCCGATCTCCGCCAGAGATCATATCCCTAAGCTCGATACCAACCGTGACGCCCCCAAAATAGGTATACATCACCCATTTCGAGTTGTCAATACATGGTATGTAAACAACTACAACTTTATTATTACAACAAGAAATCGTGAGTTTGAATACAAATATTATCTTCTAGATAATATCTATACCCAAATAAATCCTCATCACATTTATTGATATATTATTTTACAAAAATGGTGAGGACTACTAAACAACTCTCTCTAGAACCTTCATTCCATACCCGACTAAGTACTCGCTACATTCTCGCCTCCCGAGAAGAAAAATGGAACAAAAATGAAAAGGGTGAGCTCAACTAGCCCAAAGAAGAATATTACGACTAAGATAATATACAACAAATTATCGTTAGTCTTCAACAGAAAAAATCGAGAGAATACATTAAACAACAAGTTTTAGAGCAATATTCGCAATGGAAAATATTAATTCATGAAGAGTTACGTAGAGGATGAAATCTACTAATATCTATGAATTTAATAAATCCATCATCATTATTTTATCCTCGTAACATCAATCAATATTCATCTTGAATCAAATATTCATCTTTGCACTACCTACCAAAGATATTCATCACCATCATGTTCATCTAAACACTGCTCATCTTTGCACTACTACCAAAGATATTCATCAAGAAATCATTCATCTTGCACTCAGGTGCCAAAGATATTCAAGAATATCATCATTTAGGACCGAGGATGATGAAAAATATTTTAAAGAAAACGAATCCAAAGGAAACAAAAGAACAAGTATTAAGGATTCAGATTTCAATTATTTCATGTCCAAAAATACCTCATAAATAATCATAGTGGTGTAAAATTCAAGAATGATCAAAACATGGATACAATCAAAGCTAGTATCCACAATAGATATTTTGGACTTAAAAGAAAAATTTTATTTTCTCGTGAATAGTGTCGTATTCATGAATAGTGTCGTATACGTGAATAAAGGTCAGATACGTGAATAGTAAATCCTCGCACAAAAAGTTCCAAATTTGATTAAAAGTCCAGATCAATACTTTAAGATAATGATAATGAAAGAAATAATATCATTTTAATAATAATATCCCTTACCTCACAAAGACTACCAGATTCGATCGAAAAAATCGGATATGAGGTCAAGGAACTTTCAGACCGTATAACAACACTCAAAGTATACTCACAAGAATACGCTCAATATATCGAGAGAGAAATAGAGAGAAACTTGGGTTTCGGTGTGATTTTCAATTCTAACCCAAGACCCTTATTTATAGGAAAATGCTAGTAACACCAAAGTAGAAAATTGAATATAATATTAATATATTTTTCACATTTTCCTTAGCCCACCTTAGACAACTGATCTCAGCCCATTTGAATCACATGTGAGGCCAACTTAGTTGCAAAAAACGCTTTTCTCAAAATAATTAACTAAAACTCCCAAAAATTAATTATTTTAACTTCTAAATAATAATTCATAATAAATAGCTCTTTTATCGTAAAATTTGAATCTCACGACTTTTTTATAGGAAATTCAATTTTCTACAACTTTGCGTAAGAAAGTTTTTCCAAATTCCAAATGTAAATTGACCAAATCCACAAACCAAGCGATTTTACATGCTATAATCAAATTTTTGGCCAATAATTGTGTCCACCAACACACAAAACATGTGTTAAACATTTAATGCCACAAAAATACTCTTCCTCCTCATATACTCATATATCCCACATTCATTGTAAAATATCATCGTTAATATATTATTAAAATAATATATTTAAATGAATTATTTTATCGTAAAAAGATAAAATATTAATTTTCAACAATTGTCACATTAAAATTTTCTCCATCTATATCCTCATAAAATCAATATTTTCCTCATCATATAAATCAATAATTAATTATTCATAAATAATATTATAGAATCACATTATCGACAAACGTGCAGCCCACACGATAGAGGGGCTTTCCAATAAGGATCTCTCTCTCCTCTGGCAAGCAATTAGATGACCAAACCTCTCCTTAGATGTAACTTTCTAGACATTGTCAATAATGTTATCTAATAATATTATTCAGATAATATGAATTATTGTTCGATAATGAAAAATACTGTGTAATGACAATTATCAAACAACAAAGAATATAAAATATCAACGCAACAATTATTGAATCAATAAAATAAAATATCGAATAAGAATTATCGTAACCATTATTGAGTAAAGCCTTCAATAATAATTGCAATACATTTTTTACGCCAAGTTATTTTTAAACAACTTATATTGTCGCTCTCTCTTCATCCAATCGTTTTTAGTTATTACACATTACAAGGCCGCTGTCCGTGCATTTAATATTCGAATATTACAAAGCAGAAGAATATTCCACGTACCAAACGAATATTCCCGACAAAAATAAATATTTTATAACCACCGCTATTTAAAATATTTAAGCATTTTACCCATAACTAACCACATTAATCAAATCAACCCTTACTAATTAAAAGAAATAATAGAGAAAAATAAATTTCATTTATTAATTATTTGGATTCTTACACCAAAAAATATTAATACACACAACATACATAATAAGTCATAAATACAATTGCACACCAAGCCAAACTTATATAATTTTCTAGGAATAACTATTTTTATATAACAAATGTAATGTAATTAATTAACACTACAGAACATCAATCTCAAATACAATTCAAAACACAAACATTATCAGACCTATTACCCAAAAAAGGTCAAAAAGGTCCTTAAACTAAGTTCCCAACACTATTTATCTGTAGCATTCTCAGTCTTTTTAACTTTCTTTGCCCTTTTAGCTTTTGTAAGAGGTTTGAGGGGATTGACTTGTGGACCTTGGGAAAATTGTGAAATCACATCTAATTAGCCGCTCTATGATCCATGTAAGGTTGCTTATTCAGTTTCTAATACAAAGACAAACAGAAACATGTCAATAATAATAATAAACAACCACATAAATAGGACTATAAATACAAATATAAACTTAACTTAGTTCTTGAATTGTGACCTATTATTCAAAAAATTTAAATGGTAGAATACAACCAAAAAGTATCTTAGAAGCACTTACAATATTTTGAGACAACATTCAATCTTTAAATATTGTTGTAGATCAAATCCCTCAATAATTTGTTCTCACTCATTTTCGCACCAGTTTTGTGTGTTAAATCGCGAGCCCTAGGTCAAATGATTTGAGAATTTTGATAAGTTCAGTTCTATGCTTCAAATTGCGAGCTTTATATCAATTTATTTGGAAATTTTGTCTGATACAGACACACAAGTGAAGATTGGTTGAATAGCTCTTTCAACTTCAATATAAAAGTCATCTACCCAAATTACCCCTCTATTACAGGCTTAGGTGTTGTTTGTTTTCATCTGATTGTATCTTAATAGACTGCCTCTTATTCGCTAAGAGGCATGATATTGTTTGTTTATTTTTTGTTACTTCTAAATGCCTCTTAATCGGTAAGACAGAAAATGAAATTTTAATAATTAAGAGGTACCTCTTAATGAAATTTTTTTGATAATTTTTTTTTATATAAATATATTCAATAATATTATGCACTCATTTTTATTAAATTGAATATTTAAAATTATTAAATAAAATTTTACCTTTTAAAATGATAAAATAATGTCATTAAAAGACAACTTACTTTTTAGTTGTCAAACAATTTTTTAAATTCAAACCTCATAACCATTCAGATGATCTAATTTATTAAGACATCATAATCATTTAGATCTTAATTTCTAAATTTATCAAACACAATATTAGTTGGTCACTTTTGACCGATTAAATTAAAAAATACGAGTTTGGTTTAAATAAAATATGAGGTATATTTAGACAACTTTTCAAATTTGGGATATAAACATTAACAATAATATAAAATTTGAAGTACAAAGTATACTTTAGTCTAATTATAAAATTACTTCAGATGGGTCTACAACTTTTAAGAAACTTGAAGAATATTTAATGTACTTATCGTGTAGTCCAATATAAATGATAAGTATAAAAGTTCATTGCTCACCAATCCTCAATCTTTATTTTTTATTTTTTTAATGTGTTAAAAAAGTATATTTAATACATTTCTTTCATGGGCACGAGTTTCCATTTAAAAAAGAGATGCGAAAACAAACTAATTAGTCCACCCAACACTTGAATGGGATGACCAGCTTTATCAACATCTAATTTTATCACAATATATACTTCAATTATTATTTTCTGATTTAAGTCATGTTAATGCGAGTAGGAACCACTTGTGACACGGTCCAAAACTACCAAACAACATTGTAAAATCTCTAAATAATTTTCATTACATCATCCTTAAAAAGTGTTCTGCTATTCAAAAATCTTTAATGTTGTACGTATGTAACTTTTTATATATTAATGAACTTTTGCGTATTTTTATATATAAAAAAATTATTATTATTAAAAAAAGTGAATAATAAATAAGTCGGAGATACCTTATAAAAACATTAAATTTTAGTTGTGATGTACGAGAATATTGTGTATTTTATTTATGTTAACAACAAATACTTTTCATTCTTTTAGGACAACTCATCAATCAATATATACACAAACAGCTGCAGGCAGATCCTCCTCCCGGTCCCGGAGTTCCAAAAAGAAGCGCACCTACAAGAAGAACCAAAACAAGGCATAGGCATTATTTATTTATAGGCCGGGGACCATAAACAGGTAGCTGTGGATCTTTAACATTCATACAAGTCGTTACGTCATACAATAACTTGCAGAACAAATCCGGTCATTTCATCCCAACCTACTTTTTTTTAACATTTTAAAATTTTGTTAAAACCAATTTAGTCTTTTATGCTACGTTTGGGTTTGGATTTGGATTTGAATAAATAGAATGGAATAAGTTATTCCATAAATTTGGAAGAAATAAGAATGATTCAATCCATTACAATCGCAACTAAATACAATTTTTTTTTTACATTGGAACGAGTTATTCCTTCCTTTATTCCCCCAATTCAAACGTAACATAATACAGTATAATAATAACTTGAGCTACAAAAAGAGATTGCTGCATAATGATCAAAACCATGTCTAAGAAAAAATTGTCCTTAAACCAGAATACTTGATAACAAAAAAAAACAGAAGAAAAAAGTCTAAAATGCAGACCAACACAGAAAGGCTACATACATACTGCCACTATAAGTTGATCATGATTTTGCTTCACTGTTGCTCACATATAAAATGTCAGCAACAATTTGATTTTATATATATTTCATACACAAAAAACTAGCTAGTGAAGAAGGATCTTGTGCTGTCGGAGTCGGAATTGAAAAAATAAAGAGAAGAAAAGGAAAGTCATCTAATTACATTACATTATACATAAACAGAAAATGGGACCACACTCCCTCGATCAAAATGCATGCATGTTAATCAAGGGAATGAAAACAAAACCTCATTTCCAAAACAGGATTTATTAAGAACAACTTCCACCACCCATATTTGGCAAAATCACATCCTCCACTAACCATCCACCACTAATTTAACCTCATAAACAAAACAATAAAATAGAGAGAAAATCTCCGATCCAAGTTAATCTTAATATATTATAGCAATATAATGGTCCAACTGCACAGAAGCACATGAAGGATTTATATTTTCGAGAAACTGAGAAATAATGTGCTTTTCCCCTAATTATGAACACATAACATACCCCAAATAATAAAAAAATTGAACTGGATACACTTTCTCCAAAAATTAGTCACCAAAGTATCTATTTTCAAACAGATCTTATTAAAAAAAATGGCTCAAGTATTCAATAATTGTGATGTTTTGTACATCACATGGTTCACAATGTGCTAACCTCACAATACCGTAATTGTACTGAGAATTGTCGAGTTATGACTCTCACAGGGTGTCCCTCAGAATTAGCAGCCTTAATTTTTTTTCCCTTTTATGATGAGCTAGACCTTTGATTAAAAACTTGCCAAAAATATTGAATATAACAGCAGAATTGTAATTGAAAATTTGACCCCCTAAAAAAATAGAAGCCATAACAAGTAGTTTATGAATTCAAACTTGAACATCTGTCGCATTCATAGAAAAAAAATTCTCATTTAATTCAATATAAACTTGTCATGGCTTCAATGCAGAATTTATTGTACAGATGAGTTAAGATTGATTAAATGTTTTCATGCCAAGTCCTGCAATAAGAAGTAGATGTACCAAAAATTTGAAAATGAATTGCACAAATAGGCTAATAAGAGTAAGGAGGGGAAAGGAATGAATCTACCGAGGAAATACTCATTAACCTTCTTGCCTCTTGATGGAAAGACGAGCAGAAGCTGATTCCGCTGCAAAATTATATCAACACATTTTTCAGCATGTTATGTCTGCCAATTTATACATGTTGATAGGTGAGACACAGGCATTTTACGATAATTATAAGGCAGTCACTCAAAGAGGATTAGTATATATATAGCATTTAAAATTGAGTAGAAAGACAAACAGGAGATGAAAATGGAGGTGTGGGACAGAAAAAGGGAGCTCCCTTCAGTCCAAGCACAGAGGGAGAGGGATGGAAAACTATCTCCCGCTTCATTCACTCAGTCACAGTAGCACAACACTTCTCCATTTCTACTGGGTGGTTAAGTGAATGAGTCGGCAGCTAATTCAGCCCCTTTATCGCATCCATGAGTGGGCTGAAGGAAGCTCTCTCAGACTGTTTCTCACTTTAATTAAACACTAATATATTATTTGCATATTGTTCAAATTGATCACTTCACTTCTGTGTAATAAATACATAAACATAGGAAGCAAGGAAGATTTAAAGTAATCAAATTATATAGAGTTAGTGGGAAATGATTCATTTCAATAATTGGTTTTTTAGCATGCTGGTGCTACCTAGAAACAGAAAAAGAATACATTGTTTTTATTTCCCGTTGATAATGAAGTGCGTCGCTAAAAGAAAAATGATATACAAACAATTATTTCATTGATTTACACCAGTTTGATTAATGGATCATTCTGTAATTAAATCAATCAAAGAAACCAGAATGTCTTTTAACTAGAACGTTAACATATACGAGTACTTCTCTTCTGAACCCTACCTTCTCCTTCCTCGTAACAAAACCCAATAGACTAAGAGGAAACAACAGAAAAAAAATAAAAAGAACCCAAAGTATAAGTAAAAATGGAAGTAGATATTGAAAATGAGGCATATGTTATTAAGAGTCCTGATTAATTTCAGGGGCACCAAATTCTGTGAGTACAGCAGTATATTGGAACAGTAAAGTAGCTCAAATGTTGAATACAAACACTTTTTTGCTTGTTGATTAGTGGCATATAAATGCTACTTCGTCACCTTTTTTGATGATCAAATATTAAAAGTCATCAATTTTTAATTTAATTTCTTGAAATCAAGAAACAAGTCGGACAATAAAAGGTCAAGTCTAATAATTTAATTTCTCCTGAGGGTTAGTTGATCTTGCAATACATGGGCAAAGTCACAAAAAGAATATGAAGAAAGAAAGAAAGGATTTTAGTTGTAAAGTTTTTCGGATAATATTATTGAGCCACATGTATAGACTAATGAAAGCAAATCTCAACATGTAAAGCTACTTAGCTTTTTGCTTCCCATAATCAAGATTTATTACAATTACCAGCGCCTACAATTGATGCTCAACCAATATATAGAGTCAAATTAGAGATTAAAAACAAACGAGATTTAATTAGTTTGAAACCCTAAAACTGAACAACAAATTACAAGTTCAATTCCAATAGAACCCTAGCTTGCTAGCTAGTTCTATAAGATGAGAGTAACTTAATTTTTAAGAAAACCTAGATTTAAATTTCAACCTCCTAGTTCATTGAAAACACAACTAACAAGTTACACACTAATCACACCACAATAGCATAAATAAATTGCTATTATAAAGAAGCAGTTGCGCAATAATGAAACTTAACTTGTAAATTTTTTCCCATGGATTGAAACCCTGGTCTCCAGTGCTGTTGCTGCATATATATATATATGGGGGAGTAATTTGTTTTGAATGTAGTGAGGTCCAAGACCATGAGCATAGAAAAAGAATATAAAAAAAAGAAGAAGAAGAATTATGCCTCCAAATTAAGGGAAGAAATTAAAGAGGGGGATGTCGCATAATTTTCGGAAGATGATGTGTCGCTTTCGTCATGGGAGTCAGATATATTTATACGGTATAAGTAAGGAAAGCGACTACAAATACACATGGATAGGGAATGATAAAAAGATGGGTTACAGGCTTACAGCCATTTACAAATGTTATTGCATCAAAATGGAGAGCCCTCCCTCCCTCCCTCCCTCCCTCCCTCTGAAAAGAAGAAGTCGCGCATGTTTTCAAGGTAGCTGTATCTGCTGAGCTGCACACTCCTACTGTCTGCTACTAATAAAACTTCCTTGACCATAAAAAAATAAAAAATAAAAAATAAAATTGATATTTCCATCCTTCCACGAGCAAAAGTGTTAATTTTACAAGGATAAATTCTATTTATTATTTATATAAGGAATAACTTGTGAAATTATTAATTTTATTTATGAAAATAAAAAAATCAAAAAATAAACACATCTCGTTTTCTCATCTTTTCTTTTCAACGTTGTTATTATTAATAAGGTATCATTATTTGAACATCGTCTGCATTGAATGTGTATGAAATTTCAATTTTACTCCTTCCCATATTCAAAAATATGAGCAAAATACAATTAAAACACATATTAAAAAAATAAAAATATTCTAAATTTATTTTTAGTAACCTCACAAAATTATATATATAAAGTGACAATTACTTTTATTTTTTATATTAATAGAATTTACTAAATAACATATTTACTCTTTATTCTATATATTTTATCTCATCCTTTTAGGACAAAAAAAAATAGGTTATATTTTTATTATTTTTTTTGAAGACGGAGTGTAAGGATGTAAATGAACCGAATTGAGTTGAATATTGAGTTGTTCAGATTTAATTAATAAAATTTATCGAGTATATAATAAGATTTGATTGAGAATCGTTTAGCTACCGAGTCGAGTACGATCTCGAATCAAACTTGAGCAATTTGAACTTTTCAAACGAATATGATCTGAGTATCAATAAAAAATTATAATTTGAAAAGATTTAAGTAATTTATCGAATTTTAAAATTTATTCATATTTAAATTATTTATATTTCAAGTCAAATTCAAATCAAACTTTTAATCGATGAAATACGAATCGAGCCTGAACTATTTAAGAAAAGAACTTAGTGTATGATCGGTCGTGGAGACGGAGAGGATAGTCTCTCTCCAATGTGTCCTGTTTCTCACTGACGCTAGTATAGCAGCAGTTCAAGCCACTTGGGCATTGATTTACTGTTTGATAATTATCCTTTAAAAGAGGTTGGTGACACTTTATATAATTATCTGAGTTATAATTTAAAATAAATTATTTTATTTAATTGAATATAAAAAAAGAGAGTTTATATTTTTATAAATAGATTTAATAGTTTTACTATAATGTCCTTTCTCACATGATGTGGACCTCACTTATTATTCACGTGGAGAATAATTTATGAAATTATCAAACTTACTTGCGAAAATATTTTTTTTTTTAAAATACATTATCTCTTATGCTATATACAAAATAATATTTTATAATTTTTTAAAACAATGCTCTATAAAAAAATATTAATTATTTATCATCTCATTTTCAATCGACTAAGTTCTTGAAAGTTACTGATTAACATGCAAATTTGATTATTTGGAGGAGGGAAGTACTCATCAAAAGAGTTGAGCAATCCATGCTTTATAGATTGATTGTATTCATGCATTTAGGTTGTCCATTATACAGTAGAATTTTTATAAATTAATATTCGATAAATTAATAAAATTTTTAAAATAATATTTTCCCTAATTACGACTTAAATTAATAATTTTGATAAATTAATAAAATAATAATTTTTAAAAACCCTTGTATATAAATATATGGTCCCATCAAAATCATAAAATAATAATTCTTTTAAATTAAAAATATATGCAGGGTAATCTTGTAAAATATTATTCTATTCTCGTTAGTTTTATCTTAAAATTTAAATCTAATTGAATTTCATCATTAATTTTTCTCATTGCGTTCAAAAATTCAGGTGTTACATTCTCGAATTGTAATAAAAACTTGTGAAGAGTTGTTGACGCTATAAGTGTTTCTTTTCTCGTTATTGGCTTCAAAGGTATTTGTAAGACCCCAGCTTTTATAAATAAAGATGAATTTTTTATAAATATTATTTTTGAATATTATGGAATAAATTTGATATAATGTTATAGTTGTGGGTAATATTTATAAATTTTGCAAAGTAAGCAAGTTGTTATAAAATATTCGTTTGGTCGGGGAATATTCTTTTTGTCGGGGAATATTTTCAGACGACTACCAATCATAAGTGGACCCCATAACGGAAGTATTGTCGTAGTTAGAAAACGACAAAATTATTTTTCTATAAAAATAACTACAGAGGTGTTACCATTAAAACCGCTGAACTACCCAGTAGTAAAAATACGATGTGCACGTGTAGTTGATAAGTAGACACGATATTGATTATTGATGCTTACGTGAGAAGTCACTCATTTATGCTCAATTATTGCTACGAAAGAATCTTTGATCATATCTCTTATATTATTGATTCAATTATTGTCACAAAGATCATCCGTATAATATGTTATAGAATTAAATTATTAATTGAGACGACAAGTTATAAATGATTAATAATTATTTAAAGATTAAATATGTGTTGATTAAAAATAAAATGATTAGTGGTAATATTTATTCAATCCTCGATGTATATAAAGAGCATCATTATGAGACGTTTGTGGTAAGTTTGATTATTTTATGGGGGGTCCATATGTCATCGTCTAAGAGTCCCTTCGTCAATAGTAATTACCTTTGTGAATAATAATTACCTTTGTGAATAGTAATTACCTTCGTCAATAGTAATTACCTGTGACGCCCCCAAAATTAGGTATACATCACCCATCTTGGGTCGTATACACTTACATGGTATGTAATTTAAATACAACTTATTAACATAAGCGTAGGTATACAATACGACATAAACCGTGAGTTTAAATACAAATATCGCTCTACTAGATATTATACAAACTCAAACAAAAAGTCCCATTACAGATTATTATCACACTATTTTACGAATAGTGAGGACTACTAATGCTATCTTCAGGACCATCACTCGCTTCCCCGACTCGTCCCAAATTTATATTATCATTTCTGAAGAGAAACGGTGAAAGAAAGGGTGAGCTCAACTAGCCCAAGAAGAAATATTATGACTAAGATAATGCGTAATAAATTATCAATAGTCTTCAATAATGTTAAACCGATAAAATACAATATAAACCGGTTTAATCTGCAATGAATATGCAATCCATTAAAAGAGTCAAGTAGAAAATAAAGTCTACTATCTTTTAGGTTTTAAAAGGTTTTTCATCACTATTTATAAATTGAGACTCACTTTAATAAATATTTCACATCATCGAATCACCCCCGCACTACGGCCAAGGATATTCTTTAAGTATCCGACCACAATTATTCATGCACTACGGCAAGAATATTTGTGTATTCATTAATGGTCATGATCATGCCAACAATCGTCCATCAATGCACTACTACTTAATCGAGGATTTTTATCACATCATTTGTAACATTACGGTCGTGATTATAATCGAATAGTCTCTCTGGTCATAATCATACCAAGTCCATCTATGCACTACATGAGCCACGGATGACTTTCAAAAAAAATATAAACATGAGGATGATGACAATGATATAAGAATTCAATAAAACAAGTTCAAGAATTATTTTATCCGGGAATTATTAACGCCCAAATTGTCAACACGATAATCTTTGTTTTGTAGAGTAAAATTCAAGAATGATCGAAGAATATTTTCATGAAAAGATATGGATGAAACGCAAATATCAAGGATATTCTACTAATTTCATGGAGTATAGAAGTCAAAGTTTTAAACCAATTGGGTATAATAAAGAATGGAATAACAAAAGAAATCACCATGCATGCGATAGATCGCATGCATAAAAGTTATTCCAATGAATAATAAATAACGGAACCAAAGTCGGTGAAATTCACACCGGCTGAGGATGTTCCAATGTAATAATAAAGATGGAACCGATCCGGTGTAAAACACACGAGATAGGATATTCCAAATGAATAATAAAGACGGAACCAGTCCGATTGTAAAAACACATGCATGGATGTTCCAATGTAATAATAAAGGCGGAACCGGTGTCCTGTAAAACACATGCACAGGATGTTCCAATGTAATAATAATAAAGATGAGAACCGTGTCAGGTGTAAAACACACAGGCATGGATGTTCCAACAGAATAATAGAAGAATGTCACCAAGTATAGGGTAAACCACTTATATCTGAGTTATTCCAAGCAGAATAATAAGCAATGGAATAACAACAGATTCTTCTTCGCATGAATAAGAAAGAATAACACCCTTACATTTGGTAGGAGATTGAATCTCGCAGAAGCAGTAGTAACAAAATACTCTTCTTCTTTCTCTCTTATTCTCTCTATACTTTTCTCTCTATATAGCTTGAATGAATTCGTGAAAATAATGAAGCCCTCAGCCTCTATTTATAGAAGATTTCTAGCTTAGCACCGCCATGTGAAAAGGCAAGTGGCTCGATTTAATTGGTTTGACTTTCAGAATGTGAAATGACAAGTGGTTCGGACGCTGTGAATGTGAAGCGACAAGTGGTTGACGTGCGGTAAAGGTAATTACTATTAACGAAGGTAAATATATCGACTATATTCACAAGGGTAATTACTATTGGCGAAGGTAATTACTATCGATGAAGGTAAATACTATTCACAAGGGTAATTACTATCGACGAAGGTAATTACTATCGACGAAGGTAAATACTATTCACAAGGGTAATTACTATCGACGAAGGTAATTACTATATTGTGAAGGTAAATACTATATTTGAAGAGACTCTTAGATGATGACATATGAGCCCCCATAAAATAATCAAACTTACCACAAATCATTTTTTTTTTTCATCAACACATATTTAATCTTTCAACAATTATTAATCATTTATAACTTGTCGCGTCTCAATTATTGATTTAATACTATAACATATTATACTGGATGATCTTGTGACAATAATTGAATCAATAATATAAGAGATATGATGCAAAGAATTATCTTGTAGTAATAATCGAGCATAATGAGTGACTTCTCACGTAAAGATCAATAATCAATACCGTGTGATACTATGCAACCACGCCAGACATCGTATTTCTTTTACCACCCGGTAGTTCAACAGCTTTTAAGAAGTAACACCTCCGCCGTTATTTTTATAAAATATTTTTGTCGTTTTCTCAATCCGACAATAATTACATTGTGGGGTCCACCAATGATTGAGCCATTGTATTTAATATTCCTAACAAAAGAATATTCCTCACCAAACTAATATTTTATAACAACTTGCATACTTTGCAAAATTTATAAATATTACCCACAACTATAACATTATATCAAATTTATTCCATAATATTCAAAAATAATATTTATAGAAAAAATTCATCTTTATTTATAAAAGTCAGGGTCTTACAACCTCCCCTTCTTATGAAATTTTCCTCGAAATTAGTGGTACGACGACACGGTATGTCGAAGAGGTAAGGATACCTTGATTTCATTTCGATTCTAACTCCCAAGTCATTTCCTCAACATCGTGGTTCCTCCACAAAACTTTGACTTGAGGTATAACCTTGGAGCGTAGAATATGTTCCTTCTTATCCAAAATTTGAACAGAACCTCTTCATACGCCAAATCTTCCGCTATTTAAATCCGGTTCTAACTCAATAATATGGTCGGGTCTTTCACATATTTACGTAACATAGATATGTGAAAACGTTATGAACACGAGAAATATTTGGCAGAAAGCGAGTCTATAGGCCACAGTTCCTACTCGATCGAGGATTAAAATGGACCAGATGAATCGAGGGTTAAGTTTTCCTCTCTTTCCAAATCTTGTAACTCCTTTCCATGGAGCAACTCTTAACAACACATGATCTCTATATCGAATTCCACGTCCTTTCGATGAAGATCAAGATAACTCTTTTGTCGATTTTGTGAGGTTTTTATACATTGTCGGATCGTTTGAATCTTTTCCGTAGTCATACGTATCAACTCCCGGCCCCAACAACGTTGCTTCACCCACCTCATCCCAAAGATATCGAGAACGACACTTTCTTCCATACAACGCTTGAATGGAGCCATGCCAATACTTGCTTGATAAGCTGTTGTTGTAGGAAAACTCCACCAATGGTAAGAACTTGTCCCAACTCCCTTGAAATCAAGGACACAGAGTCTTAATAGATCTTCAAGAGTTTGAATAGTCCTCTCCGATTGTCCGTCCGTCTCGAGGATGATATGCCGAAGCTAAATCGTAAGTCTGTGCCCATAGCTTTTTGCAAACTAACCCAAAATCGTGAAGTGAATCTTGGGTCTCGATCGTAAACTATGGATACCGCAAGATACCATGCGATCTTACAATCTCGTTTATGTACATATGAGCAAGACGTTCAAGTGTATAAGTTTCTCGTGATCGGTAAGAAATGAGCGGACTTGGTCAACCTATCAACAATGACCCAAATCGCATCAATGCCTTGAGAAACCTTAGGAAGACCCCAGAACGAAATCCATGGTAATGTGCTCCCACTTCCATTCGGAATTTCAAGTGGTTGCAATGGACCTTTTGGTACTTGATGCTCCGCTTTAACTCGTTGACAAATTAGACACCTTGAGATAAGCAAATACGCTATTTCTCTCTTCATATTGCTCCACCAAAATGTACGACGAATATCATGATACATTTTGTACTCCCGAGATGGATTGCAAATGGTGTGTTGTGCCTCCATCATGATATTATACTTTAAATCGGGGTTGTTAGGAACACAAAGTCCGGAGTTGATTTCAAGTATTCCTTCTTCATCGATTCTTGCTTCCTAAGATAGCACCTTCTTGCACTTTCTTCCTCATACGCATCGACCTCCAGTGCAGTAGCGAAAGCAACTTTAACTTTATCAATTAAAGTCGGTTCTACTCAGATACTCGCTTATCATCACATGCGTCCACGAGTCTTTAATTCTATCTCCATCCTTTGCAAGTCACACAAAATGGGCCTTTCGTTGACAATATCGCACTCGTGACTTGCATATGATTTTCTACTCAATGCGTCGGCTACCACGTTCGCTTTTCAGGATGGTATTGGATGGTATGATCATAATCTTTCAACAGATTCAAGCCAACGTCGTTGTCGCATGTTGAGTTCCTTTTGAGTGAAGAAATATTTGAGGCTTTTATGATCCGTAAAGATCTCCACTTTCTCCCCATACAAGTAATGCCTCCAAATTTTAAGTAAAGACAACAATTTAACTCTAGATCATGAGTAGGATAATTCCTCTCATATTCTTTGAGTTTTTCGAGGCATAGGCTATAACTTTTCCATGTTGCATAAGAACACATCCCAACCCTTTGCTGGAAGCATCACCGTAGATGACAAATCCTCCGAGCCGGATGGTATTGTCGAGCAGTCTTTGAAATAAGTCTCTCTTGAGTTCTTGAAAACTCTTCTCACATTCTTCGCTCCAACCGAACTTTGTATCTTTCCGAAAGTCGGTGAGTCGATGGAATAGCGATTCGAGAAAATCCTTCCACGAATCTCCGATAATAACCCATTAAACCGAGAAAGCTACGATTTTGACCATCGATTTAGGTTGTTCCTACTTTGAATAGCTTCAATCTTTCTTTGGGTCAACGGATATTCCATGACTTGATACCACGTGCCCAAGGAATGCTACTTCTTCAAGCCGTAACTCGCATTTCTTCAACTTGGCATAAAGCTTATATTCACGAAGCTTTTGGAGTGTCACCTCAAGTGTTGCTTTCATGATCTTCACGGCTTTTGGAATAAATAAGGATGTCATCAATAAAGACGACCACAAAGTGATCTAAATATTCTTGAATACTCGATTCATCATATCCATAAAGGCAAGAGAGCATTAGTCAATCCAAAAGACATGACTAAGAATTCATAATGCCCGCATCGGAGTTCGAAAGTCGTCTTTGGAATGTCAACGGTTCTAATCTTCAATTGGTGATATCCTAACGAAGATCAATCTTTGAAAAGAATTTGGCTCCTTACTGAATTGGTCAAACAGTCATCAATACGTGGCAATGGATACCTATTTTGATGGTGACATGATTCAACTCCCGATAATCAATACAAAGTCGCATACTCCCATCTTTCTTCTTCACGAATAGAAACAGGAGCACCCAAGGAGAAGTACTTAGGACGAATAAAGCCAATGTCTAACAATTCCTGCGGTTGGGTCTTTAACTCTCGAAGTTCAATAGAGCCATTCGATATGGGGCTTTGGAAATAGGTTTTTCACCGGGTTCAAGGTCGATACAAAATTCAATTTCACGCCCGGGGTAGGCCAGGGGAAGTTCTTCGAGAATACGTCAGAAATTTATTAACAATAGGAATATCGTTTAAAAGCGGCGTATTTTTATTTAAATCGTGATATGAGCTAAGAAAGCTTGACATCCAGTTTTTCAATAAACGAATAGCTTTATGGCTTGAGATGACCGTGATTGATTTTAATGGTTTGGTCGTTTGAATTAGATAATAGGTTGATTAGGAATATGAAAGCTAACTACCTTATTACGAAAACAATCAATTTTTGCATGATAAGTAGTTAACCAATCAATCCCTAGAATCACGTCAAATGCAAGTATTTTAATGAAATAAGATCGACGGTGTAATGTGAGGGTACCGATTTGAACCAAACAAGACTTATAAACAAATTGGATGTAATGAAGGTTTCTCCCAACGGAGTTTCCACGAGATAAGTCAAAGTCTAATTTCTCGAGTCAAATTTAATCGATGGCAAAGTAGAGAAATAAAAGAATGGGTAGAACCCGTTATCAAATAAAGTATAGACTTCATTAGAGTTTATGATAAGCTTACCCGTGATGACCTCATTCGGATTCCTTGCTCTTTGGGAGGTCACAACAAATGCTCTCCTCAGACTCACCGGTTTTGAATTTTTCGGGATGGCTTTGGTGCCTCCATCCTAATTTGAATTTGTCTTGAGAAAACGACAAAATCGAGCTAAGTGACCCTCTCTTCCACAATTATAACATGTTTTGACTGGCATGATACGCAGTTTGATCGATGTGTCCCTCCTCCGCATTTGAAGCATATGATAGGTGGTCTTTCTCCTTCCTTAACAATGGGTCTTTGTCAGTGACGCGTCTTTCCATCATTGTTGAATCTCCTTTTCTTGAAATGTCCATTCTTATTGTTTTGGCCCCGATTACCACCAAGTGGTTACCATATCCGCCCGTTGATTCCCTCCACGCTTGTTGTCACCGCTTTCGATGACTATTCTCATTGGTATTATAATTTTCTTAAATACCGCTCTCTTTTAGTTCGTTGACTCATTATCGCGCTCCACTAATCGAGCCCTATTTACAACATCGAATACAAACACGGTTTATGAGAAATAAGATGTCGACGTATCTCCGACTTCAAACCTCTTAAAAACATTCGCGCCATTCTCTCTTCATTATCCACTGAGTGGGGGATGAACCGTGATAACTCCGCAAATTTTGCCTCGTATCATTGCGACACGGCCATATTGTTTTGTTCCAACTTGATAAACTCCACCTCCTTCACGTGTGGCGAATACTTTCGGGAAAGTATTTGTCGTTGAACACGACTCTGGAACTTCTCCCAAGATATCTTTGAAGATACAATTTGGTTGAGTACGTTTTACCGATTCCCACCAAAGAATCCGCCTTCTCCAAGAACATAAAGGCGTGAAGGAACCTTTGCTCCTCGGAGCATCCCAAGACATCAAATATCTTGGTAATCTGCTTTATCCATGCTTCCGCGAAGTGGTTTTGGCTCTCCTTAAACTCCGGTGGTCCCGGCTCCTTAAATTGTTTAGCGGTGACCGCCGAGAGTTTTCCGTGTTTCCACCTACGTTTTGGATGAGGAGTCGCTCTCGCTTTCTTTGTGTATAAATTGCATAAAGCCTCCGAACATTTGATCATTCGTCATTTGGTCGGTGTTGTTGTTTTTGTATGAGGATTGTCGCCTTCTCGATGCACATTATCCGATTATTGATATGTGGTGAATCAACAATCGCTCGCGCTCCATTGCTATTCTCAACATTCTCGGATGTCATTTTCGAGATCATCGCCACAAAACAAAAGGTTAATTGACATGTAACAATTTATCCCTATCTTCTGACCAACCAATAAAATATCACATAAACTTAGGTAGGTCATACTAGCGAAGGTATTCCCCGTCTCTCCCTCCTAGTACTATTCTCACATCTTAGCAGGATCATATCCTAAGCTCGATACCAACCGTGACGCCCCAAAATTAGGTATACATCACCCATCTTGGGTGACACTTACGTGGTATGTAATTTAAATACAACTTATTAACATAAGCTGCTGTGGTGTACAATACGACATAAATCGTGAGTTTAAATACAAATATCGCTCTACTAGATATTATACAAACTCAAACAAAAAGTCCTCATTACGATTATTATCACACTATTTTACAGAATAGTGAGGACTACTAATGCTATCTTCAGACCATCACTCGCTTCCCACTCTCGTCCCAAATTTATATTATCATTTTCAAGAGAACGGTGAAAGAAAGGGTGAGCTCAACTAGCCCAAGAAGAAATATTATGACTAAGATAATGCGAGAATAAATTATCAATAGTCTTCAATAATGTTAAACCGATAAAATACAATGATAAACCAACCGGTTTAAGCTGCGGTGAATATACAATCCATTAAAAGAGTCAAGTAGAAAATAAAGTCTACTATCTTTTAGGTTTTAAAAGGTTTTTCATCACTATTTATAAATGAGACTCAAACTTTAATAAATATTTCACATCATCGAATCACCCCCGCACTACTTGGCCGAGGATATTCTTTAGTATCACGACCACAATTATTCATGCACTCTACGGGCCAAGAATATTTGTGTATTCATTAATGGTCATGATCATGCCAACAATCGTCCATCAATGCACTACTACCCACGAGGATTTTTATCACATCATTTGTAACATTACGGATCGTGATTACACCGAATAGTCTCTCGTCATAATCATACCAAGTCCATCTATGCACTCTGAAGCCACGGATGACTTTCGAAAAAAAATATAAACATGAGGATGATGACAATGATATAAGAATTCAATAAAACAAGTTCAAGAATTATTTTATCCAGAATTATTAACGTCAAATTGTCAACATGCAATCTTTGTTTTGTAGAGTAAAATTCAAGAATGATCGAGAAGAATATTTCCATGAAAAGAGATTTGGATGAAACGCAAATATCAAGGATATTCTACTAATTTCATGGAGTATAGAAGTCAAAGTTTTAACCAATTTGGGTATAATAAAGAATGGAATAACAAAAGAAATCACCATGCATGCGATAGAGCCGCAGATGCATAAAGTTATTCCAATGAATAATAAATAACGGAACCAGTCGGTGAAATTACACTGGATGCGGATGTTCCAATGTAATAATAAAGATGGAACCGGATCAGGTGTAAAACACATGATAGGATATTCCAATGAGAATATAAAAGCGGCGGAACCAGTCCGGTGTAAAACACATGATGGATGTTCCAACGGAGAATAATAAAGAGCGGAACCGGTCCGGTGTAAAAAACACATGACAGGATGTTCCAATGTAATAATAATAAAGACAGAACTGTGTGTAAAAACACATGCATGAGGATGTTCCAATGTAATAATAGAAGAATGTCACCAAGTATAGGGTAAACCACTTATAGAGGTTATTCCAATGAATAATAAGCAATGGAATAACAACAATTCTCTTCATGAATAAGAAAGAATAACACCCCTTACATTTGGTAGGAGATTGAATCCGCAAAGCGGTGTAGTAACAAAATACTCTTCTTCTTTCTCTTATTCTCTATACTTTCTCTCTCTATAGCTTGAATGAATTCGTGTGAAAATAATGAAGCCCTCAGGCCTCTATTTATAGAAGATTTCTAGCTTAGCACCGCCGTGTGAAAAGGCAAGTGGCTTGACGAATCGGTTTGGCCTTTGTAATGTGAAACGACAAGTGGTTCGGACGCTGTAATGTGAAACGACAAGTGGTTCGGACGTCGGTAAAGGTAATTACTATTAACGAAGGTAAATACTATCGACGAAGGTAAATACTATTCACAAGGGTAATTACTTATTGGCGAAGGTAATTTACTTATTGGCGAAGGTAAATACTATTCACAAGGGTAATTACTATTGACGAAGGTAATTACTATCGATTTAAGGTAAATACTATTCACAAGGGTAATTACTATCGACGAAGGTAATTACTTATTGACGAAGGTAAATATTATTGTGAAGAGACTCTTAGATGATGACATACGAGCCCCATATAAAATAATCAAACTTACCACAAATCATTTTTTTTTTCATCAACACATATTTAATCTTTCAACAATTATTAATCATTTATAACTTGTCGTCTCAATTATTGATTTAATCTATAACATATTATATGGATGATAATGTGACAATAATTGAATCAATAATATAAGAGATATGATCAAAGAATTATCGAAAGTAATAATTGAGCATAGGTGAGTGACTTCTCACGTAAGCATCAATAATCAATAGTGTGATACTATGCAACCAGCGCCAGACATCGTATTTTTACCACCGGTAGTCAACAGCTTTTATTTTAACGGTAACACCTCCACCGTTATTTTTATAAAATATTTTTGTCGTTTTCAATCAAATAATAATTACATTATGGGGTCCACCAATGATTGAGCCATTGTATTTAATATTCCCTAACAAAAAGAATATTCCCCACCAAACTAATATTTTATAACAACTTGCATACTTTTGCAAAATTTATAAATATTACCCACAACTATAACATTATATCAAATTTATTCCATAATATTCAAAAATAATATTTATAGAAAAAATTCATCTTTATTTATAAAATTCGGGTCTTACATTACCTTTGTGAATAGTAATTACCTTCGTCAATAGTATTTACCTTCGTCAATAGTAATTACCTTCTTGATAGTAATTACCTTCGTGAATAGTAATTACCCTTCGCAAATAGTAGTTGTCCCTTCAATATTACCAAGAGTTAAGCGCCTTCTTGATTGTTCTAAGGGTTAATTACCCTTAGCAAATAGTAGTTGTCTCTTCAATATTACCAAGAGTCATTTTGACCTTCGTTAAGACCAAGAGCCACCCTCGCTTTTTTATAAATAAATAAAGCTCATTCTTCATTATTTCTTACTTAATTCACCGAAACTCTGTAGAGAAAGAAGAAAAGTATTTTGCTACTTCACTTTTTCAATATTCAAATTTTCTAAGGTAAGGAATATTATTTGTTGTACTTTCGTAAGGGGTGTTATTTTTTTTATTCATGAAGAGAACTTCATTATTCCATTCTTTATTATTACATTGGAATAACTTTGTAAAAGTGGTATACCCTATACATGACTTTGTATATGCGGAATACCCTATACTTGGTGAAATCTTATATTATTCCATTCTTATTTATTCTATTGGAATAACCTGTATATGCGGAATCCCCTATACTTGGTGACATTCTTCTATTATTTTATTATTAAGATTTGGAACATCCTTGCATCATGCTTTTTCTACCTGGGATTCGATTAAAATCTTTATTATTTTGTCTTTATTATTCTATTGGAACATCTGTGTCATGCATCTTTTTATGGGACCGGTTAAAATCTTTATTATTCTGTCTTTATTATTCTATTGGAATATCCTGTCTGTGTGTTTTACACCGGACCTTGTTTCGTTTTTTATTATTCTGTATTTATTATTCTGTTGGAATAACGTCTATCCATGCGAAGTACCGCATGCGTGGTGATTTCTTTTGTTATTTCATTCGCTATTATACTCGGTTGGTTAAAATTTTGACTTTATACTCCATGAATTTAGTGGAATATCCTTGATATTGCGCGCTTCATCTAGTATTTTTAATGAAAATATTTTTTCCTAAAGCATTCTTGAATTTTACTCTACAAAGCAAGATCATGTTGACAATTTGGACGTTATTAGTTCCTGAATAAATTAATTCGTGAACTTGTTTTATTGAATTATTATGTCATTGTCATCATCATCATGTTATATTATGTTATCTTTGGTTTACGTGCATAGATGAACTTAGTATGATTATGACCAGGGATCATTCGGTATAATCATGGCTTGATATAAATGATGTGACAAAAGTCCTCAAATTGGCTGTAATGCGTTGATAGATAGTTTTTGGTATGATTATGACCGGGGTGATTCGGTATAGTAATGACCATTGATAATTTGATGAAAATCCTTGGTAGTGAATGCGGGGATGATTAGATATTGTGGTTTATTCATTAAACCGAGTCTTAGTGATAAAAATTGATGAAAATCTTTTAAAACCTAAAAGATAGTAGACTTTATTTTCTCTTGACTCTTTTAATGGATCGCATATTCACCGCAGATTAAACTGGTTGTCTATTGTATTTTATCGGTTTAACATTGTTGAAGACTATTGATAATTTATTACGCATTATCTTAGTTATAATATTTCTTCTTTGGGCTAGTTGAGCTCACCTTTTCTTTCACCAACATTCTCTTTAGGAAATGAGAATATAGCTGGGACGAGTCGGAGGAAAGAGTGATGGTCCCGAATGTGACGCCCCCAAAATAGGTATACATCACCTATTCCGAGTTGTCAATACATAGATGTAAACAACTACAACTTTATTATTACAACAAGAAAGCGTGAGTTTGAATACAAATATTATCTTCAGACAATATCTATACTCAAATAAATCTTCATCACATTTATTGATACATTATTTTACAAAAAATGGTGAGGACTACTAAACAATCCTTTCTAAAACCTTCATTCCATACCCCACTTCGTACTCGCTATATTCTCGCCTCCCGAGAAAAATGGAACAAAAGGAAAAGGGTGAGCTCAACTAGCTCGATAAAGAATATTATGACTAAGATAATATACAACAAATTATCGTTAGTCTTCAACAGAGGAAAAATATAATAGAATCTGATAGACAACAAATTTTAAATCAATATTCGCAATGAAATAATAATTCATTAGAAGAGTTAAGTAGAGAATGCAAACTACTATCTTCATGTATGAATTTAAAAGTTCATAAATCATCTTTTATTCCTGTAACATCAATCAATATACATACGGAATCAAATATTCATCTTTGCACTATAGGCCAAAGATATTCATCGATTAGGTCATGTTCATTTAAACACTGTTTATCTTTGCACTACGGCCAAAAGATATTCTTGAAAATCATTCATCTTTTGCACTACTGTGCCAAAGATATTCTTAAGAAATCATTCATCTTTGCACTACTGAGCCAAAGATATTCCATAATATCATCATTTAAGATCGAGGATGATGAAAAAATATTTTTTTTTAAAGAAAGCGAATCGGTGAAACAAAATGACAAGGATTAAGGATTAAGGATTCGTACTTGGTTTTATCCACATCCAAAAATACCTCAAAAATAATCATAGTGGTGTAAAATTCAAGAATGATCAAAACATGGATACAATCGAAAAGCTAGTATCCGAATAGATATTTTGGACAAAAAGAAGAAATTTTATTTTTCGATTGAATAAAGTGTCAGATATCGTGAATAGTCTTGATATCGTGAATAGTAACTCCGACACCAAAAGATAGAAATTCCACAAAAAACATCTTCACGCTTCATTAATAAGTACTCTTGAATAAGAACTTCGTGAATAGTAACTCATGAATAAGAACTCGTGAATAAGTAACTCATGAATAGTAACCCCCGGCATGAAAAAGTTCCAAATTTGATAAAAACTTCAGATCAACATTTCAAAGATAATGATATTGAAGAAATAATATCATTTGAGAAGAAAATAACATCCTTACCTCGAAAGATCAGTCTTTAATTTAAAAACAGGATATAGGCTATGACTTGGACTTGCATAGTATAGCAATACTCAAAGTATACTCAAAATACTCACAAGAATACGCTCGATAATATAGAGAGAAAACTTGATTTACGGTGTGATTTTCAATTCTAACCAAGCACCTATTTATGAAAAAATTGCTTAGAACACCAAAAGCGAGAAAATTTAATAAAATATTAATATATAATTATTAAATTCCTACGCACCCAAAATCTGATTAAAACCATCAGCCACCAAGAGTGACTCACCTTGCCTAACTCAAAAAAAACGTTTTTCTTATTAAAAATATTTAAAACTTCAAAAATTAATTATTTGAGCTCGAACTTCAATAATTCATAATAAATAGCCCTTTCATCAGAAAATTCGAATCTCATGAGTTTTTATAGGAATTTCAATTCTCTACAACTTTTAGAAGAAAGTTTTCCAAATTTCAAATAGAAATTGACCGAAATCCACAACGAGGCGATTTTATTGTGCTATAATCAAATTTCGGTCAATAAATGGGGTCCACCGACATGTTTAACATGTTTTAAACATTTATTGCAACAAAAATACTCTTCCTCCTCGTATACTCATATATCCCACATTCGTTGTAAAAATATCATAGTTAATATATTATTAAAATAATATATTTAATTGAATTATTTTATCGAAAAAGATAAAATATTAATTTTCAACAATTGTCATTTTAAAAATTTTCTCCATCTATATCCACATAAAATCAATATTTTCCTCATCATATAAATCAATAATTAATTATTCACAAATAATATTACGAGAATCACAATATTGACAACCGAGCGGTTCCTCAGGAAGAGGGCTTTCAATAAGAATTTCTTCTTCTTGGCAATTGATTAGGTGACCAAACCTCTCCTTAGATGCGAACTTTCTAGACATTGCCAATAATGTTATCTAATAATATTATTTAGGATAATATGAATTATTGCTTCGATAATGAAAAATCTTGTGTGTAATGACAATTATGAAACAATGAAATAATATAAAATATCAACGCAGCAATTATTAACTCAATAAAATAAAATCTTTGAGCAATAATTATCGTAACCATTATTGAGTAGTGTCTTCTTACGTAAGAATCAATAATTGGTGCAATACCGGTGTCTTCTTGTTCAACAACGCGTATTAGTGTGTTTTAACCACCGGGTATTCCAACGATGATTACTTGCAACAACTACGCCTGTTATTTAAAACAACTTATATTTGTCGTTTTCTTCATCCAATCGCTTTTAGTTATATGGGCCCACACATGGTCATTGGGCTGTCATAAATACGAATATTCTCCGACAAAGACGAATATTCCACGACCAAACGAATATTCCCGACGATAATGAATATTTTATAACCACTTGCTTATTTTGAAATATTTGCGTATTTAACCCCTTAACTATCCACATTAATCAATTCAACCCTTACTATTTCAAAATAATAAATAAAGGAAATTCCTTTTTATTTAAAAAAAAATTTGAGGGTCTTACAACCTCCCTCCTTATGAAATTTTCGTCCTCGAAATTGGACGTACGTACACAGTGTTTGAAAAGGTGAGGATACCTCGCTTTCATTTCCGTTTCCAATTCCTGGTCATTTCCTCTATAGCATGATTCCTCCACAAAACTTTAACTTGTGGTATGACCTTTCTTGGCGTAGGACATGCTCCTTCCTTCTATCCAAGATCTTGGCGGTACCTCCTCATCACGTTAAGTCTTGACTATCTCGTCCGGTTCTAACTTCAATAACGTGGTTCGGGTCTTTCACATATTTCTGAAATACGGATATGTGAAACACATTATGAACACGAGACATACTTCGGAGGTAATGCAAGTCTATAGGCTACATTTCCTACTCGGTCAAGAATTTGAAATGGACCGATAAATCGTGGATTGAGCTTTCCTCTCTTACCAAATCTTGTAACTCCCTTCCGTGGAGCAACTCGCAACAATACATGATCCCCTATATTAAATTCCACGTCCTTTCGATGAAGATCCGCATAACTCTTTTTGTCGATCTTGTGCCGTTTTATATCGTTGTCGAATCATTTGGATCTTTTTCGGTGTAAATACGTCTTGCTTCGGGTCCCAACAATGTTGCTTCACCCACCTCATCCCAACATATTGGAGAAGCGACATTTTCGTCCATATAATGCTTGAATGGAGCCACACCTATACTTGCACGATAAGCTGTTGTTGTAGGAGAATTCCACGATGGTAAATACTTATCCCAACTACCCTTGAAGTCTCAGGACACGAGTCTTAATAGATCTTCAAGAGTTTGAATAGTCCTCTCGATTGTCAGGTGGTTTGGGGATGGTATCTTAGAACTAAATCGCAAATTCGTGCCCATAGCTTTTTGCAAGCTAACCCAAAATCTTGAAGTGAATCTTGGGTCACGATCCGAAACTATGGATACTGGCATGCCATGCAACCTCACAATCTCATTCACGTCACATACTAGCAAGAGGCGTTCGAGGAATAAGTCTCCGTATCGGCAAGAAATGAAGCGGACTTGGTTAATCTATCAACAATAACCCAAATAGCATTGATGCCTTGAGAAACCGTAGGAAGACCCGTATGAACGAAATCCATAGTAATGTGTTCCCACTTCCATTTAGGAATCTCAAGTGGTTGCAACGGACCCTTAGGTACAAGATGCTCGCCTTTACACGCCGGCAAGTTAAACACATCGAGATAAACTTTGCAATCTCTCTCTTCATATTGTTCCACCAAAATGTATGTCGAAGATCACGATACATTTTAGTACTTCGAGGATGGATTGCAAATGGCGTATTATGTGTGCCTCCATCATAATCTTGTACTTCAAATCGAGAGTCGTTAGGAACACAAAGTCTAGAGTGGACTCAAGTATTCCTTCTTCATCAATTCTCGCCTTAGGAATAGCTCCTTCTTGTACTTTCTTCTTCATACGCATCAGCTCAAGAATTGGGTGGCTTGGGCAACCTTAACTTTTCTATTAAAGTTGGCTCTGTCGTATACTTGACATCATCGCACTTTTCGTTCCGCGCATATGATCTTCTACTCAATGCGTCATTACCACGTTAAACTTTACCGGGATGGTATTGAATAGTGTGGTCGTAGTCTTTCAATAGCTCGAGCCAGCGTCATTGCGCGCATGTTGAGTTCTTTTGAGTGAAGAAATATTTAAGGCTTTTATGGTGCGAATATATCTCCACTTTCTCCCCATATAGATAGTGCCTCCATATTTTTAAGCAAAAGCATTGCTGCTAACTCTAGATCATGAGTAGGATAATTCCTCTCATACTCTTTAAGTTGTCGCGAGGCATAGGCTATGAATTTCCACGTTGCATGAGAACACATCCTAACCCTTTGCGAAGCATCATTTGTAGATAACAAATCCATCCGAACCGGATGGTATTGTTAGAGCAGTCTTAGAAATAAGTCTCTCTCTAAGCTCTTGGAAACTTTTCTCGCATTCTTCGCTCCAAGCGAATTTTGTATCCTTCCAAGTTAATTTGAGTTAATGGAGTAGCGATTCGAGAAAACCCTTCCACGAATCTCCGATAATAACCATTAAGCCCAAAAGCTACGTCTTGATCACCGACTTGGTTGCTCTAACTTTGTATTGCTTGATCTTGGTGGGATCAACAGATACTCCATGTGTTTTCGACACTGCGTGCCCAAGGAATGCTACTTCCTCGAGCGAACTCGCATTTCTTCAATTTGGCATATAGTTGGTTTTCACGAAGCCTTTGGAGTACCGACTTCAAATGGTGCTCATGATCTTCACGGCTTTTGGAATATATGAGGATGTCATCAATAAAGACAACAACGAATTGATCCAAATATTCCTTGAATACTCGGTTCATCATATCCATGAAAGCGCGAGGAGCATTAGTTAGTCAGAAAGACATGACTAAGAATTCATAATGCCCATACCTGAGAGTTACAAGGCGGTCTTTGGAATATCCTCGATTCTAATCTTGATGATATATCGAGCGAAGATCGATTTTGAAAAGAATTGTGCCCTTGCTGTAATTGGTCAAACAAGTCATCAATACGAGGTAGAGGATACCTATTCTTGATGGTGACATGGTTCAATTCAGATAGTCAATACAAAGTCGCATACTCCGTCTTTCTTCTTTACAAATAAAAGCAGGAGCACCCCGAGGAGATGTCTTGGGGCCGAATGAAACCGATGTCCAACAATTCTGTAGTTGGACCTTTAACTCTGAAGTTCAATAGGAGCCATTCGATATGGGGTTTTAGAAATGGGCTTTGTATGAGTTCAAGATCAATAAAGAATTCAACTTCACGTTACGGGGTGAGCCAGGAAGTTCTTCAGAAAATCGTCAGAAAGTCGATAACAACGGGAATATTATTCAAATTTGGCGTGTCTTTATTCAAATCCATAACATGGGCTAAGAAAGCTTGACATCCGCTTTTTTAATAAGCGAATAGCTTTATGATTAGATATGAGCGGTGATCGATTTTAATGGTTTAGTTGCTTGAATTAAATACAACGAGGTTGGTTAGGAATATGAAAACTAACAACCTTACGAAAACAATCAATTTTGGCATGATGAGTAGTTAACCAATCAATCCCTAAAATCACATCAAAAGCAAGTATCTTTAAAGAGATAAGGTCAGACGGTAAGGTGATGGTTCCAACTTGAATCAAACAAGATTTATAAGCAGTGGATGTGATGAAAGTTTCTCTAACGGATTTTCCACAGATAGGTCAAAGTCTAATTTCTCTCGAGTCAAGTTTAAGCGTTGAGCACATGCGGGAGAGATAAATGAATGGGTATACCGGTATCAAGTAAGGTATAAACTTCGCAAGAATTTATAAATAGCTTACCGTGATTACCTCGTTTGGGTTCCTCGCATTATGACCGATCACAACAAACGCTCTTCCGGAATCGTTGACTTTGACTTTTACGGGACGATCTTTTGAGTCACCGTCCCCATTGAACTAGGTTTCGCTCTTGTCTGATCTCGGCGATATGTCCTTCCTTTCCACAATTATAGCATACCTTGAAGCTGTTGTGGGCGGTTTGGTGATATGTCCCTCTTTTCCGCATTTGTAGCATATAATGGGTGGTCGTTCTCCTCCCTTAGAACCGATTCTTTCTTAGAGCCTTTGTCGTCTTCACATAGTCGTTGTTAAATCTCCTCTTTTAAAATCTCCTCGACTCGCTTCTTTATTTTTCATGGCTATGATTACCACGAGTGGTAACCATTTTTGTCCGTCTGTTTCTTTCTCCATTTGGTTATCATTATTACATTGGTTGCTTATCTACGAGTACGATCCCGGTTTTGGTCCTCGGTTGACCGTACTCGTTATCTCATTTCTAATAATTGAGTTACATTTACAACATCTCGAATAAAGAGAAAATTTATGAGAAATGAGATCTTGGCGTATCTTAGGGTTTCAAACCTCTAAGAAACATCCGCGTCATCGTTCCTCATTCTCCACCAAATGAGGTCTGAAACTGGATAACTCTGCAAACTTTGCCTCGTCTTGAGACAGATTATGTTATTTTGCTCTAATCGATGAACTCCACTTCCCTTCGTATGAACACTTTCGGGAAAGTATTTGTCATTAAATAGCTTCTGAAAGCGTCTCCCAAGACATCTTTGAGTGCGGTGGATGGATGCAGCTTCACTGAGACTCCCACCGATGAATGCTTCCGCTTCGCCACGGAACATAAAGGTGGCGAATGGAACCTTATGTTCTCCGTGCATCCCAAGACATCGAATATCTTGGTAATTTGCTTGACCCGTGTTTCCGCCATGATCGGATCGGCTTTTCCTTAAATTCGGTGGTCCCGACTCTTTGAAGCTTGCTTGGTGTGACAACCCGTGAATTGCTATCATTTCCTCCTCGTATTTTGAACACGAGTTTCCTCGTCGATTTTGCATGAACCGCAAAAACTTCTAAACATCCCTCGTTCATCATCGCTTTCAATGGTGTTGTTCGCGGGAGGAACATTCTTTAACTTTGTTGACGTTCTCCTCGTTGGTGAGTCTGAGGCATCTCCACGGTCTCATTTCCATTGTTAATATTCTCGATCGACATTCTCAAATCACGTCATAAAACAAGGGTTAATTAAGGAAATCAATATATCACATAATATCCTATATCTTGACCAACTAACAAATAAGCTTAGGTAGGACACACTAGCGAAGGATTTACTCGTCTCTCCCTCTAGTTCTATTCCCCGATCTCGCTTGGGAGATCATATATCCTAAGCTCGATACCATTTGTGGCGCCCCAAAATAGGTATACATCACTATTACGAGTTGTCAATACATGATGCGAAACAACTACAACTTTATTATTACAACGAAGAAAGCTGAGTTTGAATACAAATATTATCTTCAGACAATATCTATACTCAAATAAATCCTCATCACATTTATTGATACATTATTTTACAAAATGGTGAGGACTACTAAACAATCCTTTCTAAAAAACCTTCATTCCATACCCAGGCTACGTGCACTCATTATATTCTAGCCTCTTGAGAAAAATGGAACAAAAAGGAAAAGGGTGAGCTCAACTAGCTCGATAAAGAATATTATGACTAAGATAATATCTGACAAATTATCGTTAGTCTTCAACGAGGGAAAAATATAATAGAATACTGATAGACAACAAATTTTAAATCAATATTCATGGCGGAAATAATAATTCATTAGAAGAGTTAAGTAGAGAGAATGCAAACTACTATCTCTATGTATGAATTTAAAAGTTCATCGTCTATCTTTTATCCTGTAACATCAATCAATATACATACGGAATCAAATATTCATCTTTTGCACTATGGGCCAAAGATATTCATCGATTAGTCGTGTTCATTTAAACACCATTTTCATTCTTTGACTACGGCCAAAGATATTCTTCAGAAATCATTCATCTTTGCACTACTGAGCCAAAGATATTCTTAAGAAATCATTCATCTTTACACTACTGAGCCAAAGATATTCCATAATATCATCATTTAAGATCGAGGATGATGAAAAAATATTTTTTTTTAAAAAGCGAATCCGGTGAAACAAAATGACAAGGATTAAGGATTAAGGATTAGTACTTGGTTTTATCCACATCCAAAAATACCTCAAAAATAATCGTAGTGGTGTAAAATTCGAGAATGATCAAAACATGGATCTGATCAAAAGCTAGTATCCGAATAGATATTTTGGATGAAAGAAGAAATTTTATTTTTAAATTGAATAGTGTAGTATCGTGAATAGTCGTGAATTAGTATCGTGAATAGTAACTCGACACCAAAAGATAGAAATTCCACAAAAACATCTTCACGCTTCATGAATAAGTACTCTTGAATAGTAACTTCGTGAATAGTAACTCGTGAATATGAATAGTAACTTCGTGAATAGTAACTAATGAACCGAGCAGCATGAAAAAGTTCCAAATTTGATAAAACTTGGATCAACATTTCAAAGATAATGATATTGAAGAAATAATATCATTTGAGAAGAAAATAACATCCCACACCTCGAAAGATCGATCTTACAAATTTGAAAACAGGATATAAAGGCTATGACTTGGACTTGCAAGTATAGCAATACTCAAAGTATACTCAAAATACTCACAAGAATACGCTCGATAATATAGAGAGAAAACTTGATTTCGGTGTGATTTTCAATTCTAACCTAAGCACCTATTTATAGGAAATTGCTTAGAACACAAAAGCAGAAAATTTAATAAAATATTAATATATAATTATTAAATTCCTACGCTTTTAAAATCTGATTCAAACCATCAGCCACCAAGAGTGACTCACCTTGCCTAACTCAAAAAAAACGTTTTCTTATAAAAATATTTAAAACTTCAAAAATTAATTATTTGAACTTGAACTTCAATAATTCATAATAAATAGCCCTTTCATTAGAAAATTCGAATCTCTTGAGTTTTTATAGGAATTTCAATTCTCTACAACTTTGCAGAAGAAAGTTTTCCAAATTCCAAATAGAAATTGACCGAAATCCACAAGCAGGCGATTTTACAATTTATAATCAAATTTCGAGGTCGATAAATGGGGTCCACCAGAGCATGTTTAACATGTTTTAAACATTTATTGCAATAAAAATACTCTTCCTCCTCGTATACTCATATATCCCACATTCGTTGTAAAAATATCATAGTTAATATATTATTAAAATAATATATTTAAATGAATTATTTTATCGAGAAAAAGATAAAATATTAATTTTCAACAATTGTCATTTTAAAAATTTTCTCCATCTATATCCACATAAAATCAATATTTTCCTCATCATATAAATCAATAATTAATTATTCACAAATAATATTACGAGAATCACAATATTGACAACAGGCGGTTCAAGGAAGAGGGGCTTTCGATAAGAATTTCTTCTTCTTGGTAGCCTTGATTAGGTGACCAAACCTCTCCTTAGAGCAGAACTTTCTAGACATTGCCAATAATGTTATCTAATAATATTATTCGAGATAATATGAATTATTGCTTCGATAATGAAAAATCTTGTGTAATGACAATTATTGAAACAATGAAGAATATAAAATATCAACGCAGCAATT
The DNA here is from genome assembly GCA_020205615.1 of Panax quinquefolius. NCBI lineage: Eukaryota > Viridiplantae > Streptophyta > Magnoliopsida > Apiales > Araliaceae > Panax > Panax quinquefolius. Next base: position 16,117,021 of record CM035161.1, read on the forward strand.
ATTAACTCGATAAAATAAAATCTTTGAGCGGTAATACGGTAACCATTATTGAGTAGTGCCTTCTTTACGTAAGAATCAATAATTGGTGCAATACTGGTGTCTTCTTTCAACAACAAGCGTATTAGTGTGTTTTAACCACCGGGTATTCCAACGATAATAAGCAATGACAACTACGCCAGATTATTTAAAAACAACTTATATTTTGTCGTTTTCTTCATCCAATCGCTTTCAGTTATGGGCCCACACATGTGTCGCTATTGTAGCATGCGAATATTCCCGAAGCGATCACGAATATTCCACGACCAAACGAATATTCCCTAAGCGATAATGAATATTTTATAACCACTTGCTTATTTTGAAATATTTGCGTATTTAACCCTTAACTATCCACATTAATCAATTCAACCCTTACTATTTCAAAATAATAAATAAAGGAAATTCTTTTTATTTAAAAAAATTTGAGGTCTTACTAGAAGATAGCATTAGTAGTCTCACTATTACATTAAATAGTGTGACAATAAATGTAATGAGGACTTTCTTGAGTATGGATATTATCTAAATGACAATATTCTATATTAAACTCTCGGTTTATGTATTGTCGTATGTTCTGCGTGACGGATGTATAATTAAGTTTGTAATTGAATTTATATGTAGTATGTAAGTGGCGGCCCAAGATGGGTGGACGTATATCCTAATTTTAGAAGGCGCCATAGTAGTATTGTATTATCCTCACAAGTATTATACATTAATTTAATAAGTATGATATATTACATCAAAAAATATGATATAAATATTAATAATATACAATAATTTTAATGTAATTAAATTTATGTTCACCGAATAAAAAATATTATTTAAATTAATATATTATTAATTTATCGATTAAATAATAACTCTCTGAATTAATAAAATTTTACGGTTCTAACAATATTAATTTATAGAGGTTTTATTATATTGTAAGGTGGATCATGGATGGAAAAGGCAGGTGAGTTGTGGTAGGGTCCTAATCCCTGGAGTGCCTAGCTAGCTATGTCCACGAAATAATTAGTCTGAACGCGGGAATAGACTCCACCACCTTGTGGATTATGGTTATGGTTCAGGGTCACCGGGTCAGCCTGACACCACTCAAGATCTGAGCCATCACGCAATTGCTAATTGCTACATACTTTGTACAGTCTGTCCGTCTGGCGTCTTCTACTCCTCCTAGTCAGTCTCCCATGTACTCCATCACTCTCACCAAGCCACCCACTCAATGTGTCTCTGGGTCTCTTTTCTGATTCACAATGGCCCACTTCCAATCTCCACTACTTTCTTTTATTTCAATTGTACTACATTTGTTTTTTTGAGAGAGAATAACATAATACTAGCTCGGCCCATTATTTAAATAGTCTCATTTTTAGTAAAAAAAAATAATGTATCATTTCCATAAATGAAATTATAAACTGAAATATTGTTATTATTATTGGTATAACATCTTTTTTTAGGTGAAATTCAATAATGTTATTTGATTATCCTATTATAATACTAATATCTAAAACATATCAATAACACTTTAAAAGATTTGTAGTCATCTGGGTATTATATTCATATTCATATTTATCTCTTATTTCATTTATTTTTTAAGTGGGGCCATTTTATCTGAGAAAGAAGTTTGATTTTATTTCATAGACCATGGCCAACAGCCAACAGTAGACCTGGCCAATATGAACAAGCATGAGAAGAAAAGAGAACTCAAATTTATATAAATTTATTTATGTTTATTGTGTTACAAACTGAAACTCAAATTTCTGACTGTCTGAAAGTCAACACAAGAAATCTGTGTTCAATCCTTGTGCATAGAGCAGTAATCCTAGAATTGCTTCATCATACAAGAGATGCACACACAAAGAGGGCACGAAAAATGAAGATAGGTAGAAACCTTGAACAAAGATCTAAAGAAAGGAGATTCTGCCAAGAAAAACAGGAAAATTTAAGCCCGGTGACAAAGTCATCTAACAGCGAGGATATTAAAGTTGCACAAATGACATAAATTGTTCTATAACATTTGCAAGTCATTACAAATCTCCGGCACAACACGAGCATCATGATACTATCATACAGATTATTGAATTACCCTCTCCAGTTATCTTTGCGTTGCCTCATCTCCCGCAGAGCATCAATAGCGGACTTGCAACCCACCCTCTCCTGTTGAATAAGCAAGCTTTTCAATGTAAAAATATCCATATGGCACAACAAGGAAGCGATTTTTCATGCCTCTCTTTTACATGCCAAAATCACTCCCTGGTATTGAAGGTTTAGCAGATTACAAAGTGTAAAGACAAAACAAAACACATGGGGACTCTTCTGAATCTCCAGAACTGGTTCAATTCAGTTCAAGTTTCATTTTGTTGTCTAATTCACTGAGAAAAGTAACTTTGAGTTGGTATGCAAACCAAATTGGTTTTTATATCAGACTTGAACCAACACGGAGAAAAAAAAGGGTGATTCAACTATGTACTAACCAACTCAATACTAACTATTCTTATTCTAAGCTACCCTGGTTCTGAGCCTTTGATTTTTACATTTTACAGATGCCCTTCAGCTCCAAGGTCTTATAATATAAAGTAGTATTGCATAAGGTAGTGTCCATTATTTCTTAATTATTTTCTCCTTATTTACTTTTCTTCCTCGAGCTTTTTCAAACACCAGGAAAGATAGATTATAATACCTGAACCTCTGGTACATCAGCCCGCATGAATGGATTAGTCTCCAATTCTTCTTCAATGGTAGATGGAACAGTAGGAAGACCTGACTGTCTCTGCTGCTGAGCCCATGATAGCTTTTGGGCTATTCTCGCATTGTCAGGTTCAACAGTAATGGCGAACTGCAAGTTCTTCACTGTATACTGAAGAATTAGAAATCATTACTCTCTTCTTATAGGAAAAAGAACGTACTGAATTGACGGTAATATTAACCTGCATAGGTCCGAACCTAGAACTAAGTTATTTGATTCATTACATAAATTTTGAATTTAAGGGAGCAAGAAACAGAGATAGTTTCATGCTCATAAACTAAACCCAGAAACTGGAAAAGATATTAACAGTTGAAACCGAGAACCTATAATAAACTTAATTAAGAAGCAAGTGCAGCTATAACAGTTGTGTAAACTAAACCATGAGACTTCAAAAATAGACAAGCATTCTCGTCTGATATGTATTCCACGTGCACAGGTTTGGTTCAGTGGTGAATGGAAAATGGATACCGAATTTCACACAAACAATATCTAAACCGAAAACAAGAGATGATCAAATTTTAAGATGTAGAGAAACTATGACATCCTCCAACCAAGCAGGTCCCTTTGGGTGATATTTGTGGAAGAAAGTTGGGTTGCCCATATATATGAAGAGCTTCTTGGTACATGGAGATAATAAACAAGACACATCCTAATATTTGGAAGTGTAAAGTAGCATCTACAATATTGGGATCACATCAAAGGATGGGTAGCAAGCAAACAAGCTTTTCAAATTGGTTGCTGTTAAGTTTGGTAGATTCATCAAGTGAAGAGAGCTTACTAAGCCACTACTGAATCAAAAGGGGCCGTTTAGTCAGTAGAGTGGGGCATCTTTTTCATGAAGAAACTGTTATTGATGCTCTCCCATACCAAGTTTCCACCGGTGAAGGGCAACGAAAATGCTGTAAGTTCACAAGCAAACAATCTCCTCTGCTCCAACCAGAAAAACCTAAAAAGCATTCACATTGAATCTTTCTCAGCCTCAGTCATCTGAAAATCTGACTTTATTCCTTCAGCAGGAGTGCTAAACAAATCCAGAGAGCTCCTCTTAGCAGTTCGGTTTATAGTGAATTCAGCACAAATAACTATTTATCTGAATGGATGTACATGTCCCATATATTCTCAACAAAATGGGTGCCTCATATCTAGTGGGAACAATACAAATGAAGAATATATCCAAGATGTGTGAATTTGTTTTTACTCTTACTGCATTTACTAGGCTATGCAGAGGTGTAAACTACATTTTCATTGATTGTTGGGCCTCCAAGACTAGGAAAATAGAGCATTAAAAACAAGGGAAAGGAAGTAATACTTGTCAGTAAAAGCTTCTCTTTTTTTTTTATCACTGAAAAGACAAAAAGTGGTCTTGCCAAAGCATGATTTGCAAGGAGAGAATGATATTAAATTATTAATATACACCCAAGTTTTCAGTTAGGCCTATTTTGGTTCTCTTGCATGACTTAATTAGCTTACACTTTCCAAATTTAAAGGAAACAAAGGAGTTTCCTTTAATTGTGATTTAACAATGTAGGGAGCTGGCCTCGTGAGATGTGGTATCATTTTGGAAAAAGGCACACTCTACATTTTCCACAAAATATTGCAATAGAGAAGTAAATGTGATTATAAGCATAACAAAAAATCAATATACCAGAAAAGAAAATTTCTGGACAGTATACAGATATGTAAAAAATCCAAATACTATTATTTCTTTACCTCATGGCCACAGTAAACGTGAGTAGGCCTTGGCAGTGAACCCAATGTCACACATAGAGATTGATACATTTGCTCTGCTGTGCCCTCAAAGAACTTCCCACAGCCAGCAACAAACTAGATAACAGACAATGTGAATTTTAATTAAGAGCGCACGATGTATATTATACTTTCATAACTAATGAAGTATGACATACATTGTTTGGTCATTCTCTAAAAGCTTAAGGAGCAATCAGTAATATACATACAATGTTAACCATCTCGTGTGTGTGTGTGTGAGAGAGAGAGAGAGAGAGAGAGAGAGAGAGAGAATTTGAGCTCACCAGTGTGTCTCCTGTGAAAACAGCAGGCTTCTCTTCTTCTTTGCCAGTAACATGATAACTTATATGACCTTTTGTATGGCTGATGAAAGCAGCACAAAGAGAAAAAAGATGAAATTCATACAGCAGCAACTCAGCCACTAAAAGCAGACGAAAATCTTTTAGAAACGCATTTCCACATACCATTTCAAGTAAGAAATAAACCATCAGCAAATGTAGATGTTGTTAATATAATATAGTATAAACAATATACTAGCAGATAACAAAATTTCAAAGTAAAACAGAGTTGGGAAAAACAAGATAATTACAAATAAATATAAAAAATAACATACCAAGGTGTGTGAAGACACAATATGCTGATATCAGCACCTAGTGAAAACTTATCACCATTGTCCACCTTATTAGTACACCCCTTAACATTATCAACAGAACCGCCATAAACTTTAATACCAGGAACCAGTTGCTTTATATTTTCATTGCCGCCAGCATGATCCCTATCATGATATTAACATTTATCCACTCAAATATTAAAAATCCCAATAACAAACACCAAATATCACGCTATTAACTTAAAAAACCAAATTCAAAAGCAGATTAAACATTCACTAGAACCCCTTTATCCAAATCATACAGAATTCATTAGAAAACAGTAAGAGTTTATAAGTATTAAAAAAAACGAAATTAGAAATGAAGAGCGTATATACCAGTGGTGGTGAGTGGTGAGGACAAGCTTTAGGTCAACCCCGTTGTCTTTGGCAACCTGAAGAACCTTTTCAGGCTCAACTGGATCTACCACTGCCCCTTCTTTTGTTGCCTCGTCAATTATTCTGCAACAAAAAAGCAATTAACCACTTACAAGTACAAGATTCATATATAATTACAGGAGTAGTTTTTCTGTAATTGGAAATCCAAAATCCAATAATATAATGAAAAAAATTATGATACAAGTAGGAGTAGTTGTCTTCCAAGCAAGGGATGTGAATGATTTTCATCACCCTTTTTCCGGCGGCGATGTGATTAACGGCCCTTGTTTATTCTATTCAACGGGGATAAAGATAAATACTCAGTTTTTGGAGGGTGACAGTGGCTGAATAAATTTGCCGTCATTTTATTTAGGAAACCGATCATTTTTTAATATTTCTTCTACAAGTAGGTCTCCTATTTTTAATGTTGATGGGTCGATTTTTATTAACTAATACGTGGATTTTAGCGTATAAAAATATTAAAAAATAATATAAAAATATTAATTTTTTATTTATTAATATTACATTTTTTATAGTATATAATTATAGAATGGTCATTTTTGAGAGCAATTATATAGAATGGTCTAATCTTAAATATTTGTGGGAATCAAGACTAATGTAATCGTGGGAGGTTTTTTATTTTTTAATAATATTATGATGATAAAATAGAATATAAAAAATATATATAAAATAATATGTTTAAATGTGATTGGTTGATAATTTATTACTCATAAATAATGTTAGTTTGTATACATATTTTTGTGATCATAATATAATTGTTTTTTAGGTGTTTCATCCATAAAAATTGCGGGGTCATAACGATTCTTAATAACATTATAAAAAAGAGGTTAATTATAGGACGATTAAAAAATAATAATGTTAGCAGTATTCATGATATTGAATATTTTAATAATAACTTTTGACATAATCAATTATATGAATTTTATTTAATAAATGTTATAGTGACACATTATTTTAGACATTTTTTTCGTATCAATTTTTATATGATAAATACTTTTTATAATTATATTACAAAAAAGAAAAGAAAAAGTACAATAAAAAGTAAAGTCAATAAATTAAAGAAAAGGCAAACTCCGTTATGAGATATAAATAATATTGTTTTTTTAGTCCAAATTCAAAATGAGTTATATCTTATTATATCTTATTAATATAGAAGTTTAACACTTTAAAAGTAACACGATATTTTTTTTCAATTTAAAACTAATATGATTGTTTAATTTGTTAAAATATTAAAATTTTAACTAATAATACTTTTAAATAGTTAATATTTTAATAATATTTTTTTATAAAATTAATTAAATTTATATATTGAATGGAAATTATCTTCAAGTAGTTTTAAAAGGTAAAATTAATCGAGGAATTATTGAATTATTTTTCTAAATTTGCACTTAGACTTATGGTTATTAGTTTGTTGTTTTGTTATTTTACTATCACGTTGAGTTATTTTATGTCATAATTAATTTGTAATTTATGAGAATACATGTTTTATTATTTTTTATCTATTAAACTCCCAATTAAAAGGTAATTTACTATTTCATCTCTTTTAAAATTAGAGTTATATCTACACAATAATGATATTTTCAAAAAATTAATAATTTTAATTATTGATTATAAAAGTCATAAGGGTGATAATTAGGTAGTGCTAAATTTATGTCACTTTAAAATGTAAAAATTAAAATACGCTGTATATTTAATTTTACAAGGGACATAAATGGAAAATGTAATATGATCTGTGAGGCCATGAGACTAGGAGTGAGCATAGTGCGGTTTAAAATTCAAACTGTACACGAAACTGCTTAGCTGCGATTTGACAAATTCAAAATCGCACATGAAACTGCGTATGATTAGTGTGGTTTGGTTTTGAATCGTGCGGTGCGGTTTCGATTTTCAAAACCAATTGAAACAACAAAATTTTATTCAATTTAAATTAACAATTTAGCATCACACAATATTAAAGTTATAAAAGAGATAATTGTATGAGATTTGTATGGTGATGGTGATCATGTAGATCGATACCATCCAAATTCAAAATTAGTAGCATCATTTTCATGAGAAGTTCATTACACAAGATTAATTGAAACATCTCTCCTTTAATAGGATTGTATAATTAATTAATTTTTATGGTGCGGTTTGATTTCGGTTTTATGCGTGCGATTTTGACTAGTAATCAAACCGAAACCATAAATTTAATTTTTTAACCAATCTAAAACTATCACATACACCAAAACTATTGGTGCGCTTTTAATTAGTACAATTTATATAATTTTTAATACAATTTTAATTTTAATTTAAATTTAATTTCTTACTCGGCCTAGCCCAAACTTAGCCGAGCTGCAAGCCCGCAAGGCCGCGACAAACAGTAAATCACATGCACCAAATAATATTACAATTTCTCTCTCCTCTTATTTTTACAATTTTAATTTTACTATACTATATATAAACAAAGCACGACTTTCCTTCTTTACTCTGGCAATCAGTCAAACATTTGATCTGCATCTGCTCGAGTTTGTGCCTCCGTGAATCTAAGCTTAAGAAAGAAATATGTCAAAACCCTCATCGAGGATGATCCTCAGATATCTTCACCACCATCGCATCTCTCCAAAATCCCCAGCACTTACAACAGACCCATATGCTACTACCACCGGCATTTCTCATTTTCTCCCCCATCAACCCAAATTACAAACCCCCATCACTCCATGGCTTTCAAATTCTCAAAGAAACTCTGTTTCATCACCAATTTCAAAAACCTTCCAATACCCTACTCCTAAATTAATAACGCCGTCCAATTTATTGCTAAACAGGAACTTGATAGGGTTTAGGCACTTATCGATCAAGGGTTTAGATATGGACGGGAAAGTTTATCGGAAAGTTCTGAAAAATGTGGTTGAAAAGCCGGTATCAGCTGTTAAGAGTACTTTTTCGCGATACCGGGAGGCGGTTGGATTGCAGATTGAGGCGTTCTGGAAAAGGAATAGTCTGGTATTAATTGGTGCTGGAGGGGTTGTGGTGTGCATTTTGCTATGGAGGGTTATGTTTGGGATTGCCAACACTTTTATTGGATTATCTGAAGGCATGGCCAAGTATGGGTTTCTTGCTCTTTCCACAGCTATCGTTGCATTTACTGTGAGTTCTTCTTTTTAATCATTTGATGTATTTTAGTTGTTAGTCATCTATATTTTGAGTATATGTTGTAGTATTGTTTTGATTTGTTTCTACAGAATGTTTAGAGCCAGTCATGAATTTGTGCCAATGGGTTTCAATTAATACTTATAGTTTAAATTCCCTTTGGTTTGTCTCTTATTAGAAGAAGAAAGTAAGGAAAATTACTTAATTGCAATAGTATCCACCTTATGATTGCAAATATTGTCATTCATGATAAAGATAATCATGATAGTCAGACCATTGTAATGTCTCACAATCCAAAGATACCACTGGAAGAAGTTATTTAATACTCTGTGTTTTCTGTGTTCTTATAACTACAAAGTGTTCCATCAGAATCCGATGCTTATTGGTTCCCTTTGTTGTAATAGCAAAGCTGAGCTGCACAGCCTTCTGTTATTTCCTTGCTCATCCAAGTCTAAGACTCTCAGTAAGTATCATTCAATAAAAAAGTTATGAAAGAGCGGGGCATTAACACAACTTCTGCTTTCACACAACACATTGTCAGTTAATAGGTGGATGCCTAGTCCTACCACAAAACCACAAAGACAATATCCAGATTTAGTATTGTAACTGATTTGTACTTTTTTGAGTTAAACTTTAAAGCATGTCTCTATTTCTATGTGCCATCATTAATGGGGCTATGTTGATCTATTCTTTATGCACTTAATTTGTAAATGAATAGCTATTAGCCTTCATAAAGATGTCACTAAAATTCCGTCACCACTCATATATGTAATATGATTTACATCACCACTTAAAGTATGACCGGCTTCATGAAATTGTCCTTCTCGGCTGTGTTGGTTGTAGTTATTGTTACAACTGACATTTGTACATTAGAAAAGTTGTGACTATGACTTGTTATATACTCCCTCCGTTCTCAAAAGGATGTCCAAAGTATAAGTCTCACACACATTAAGAAAAATAAAGGAGAGGAGTATAAAGTAAGAACTAATTTTGCCCATAGCAGACCTCATGCAAGTACACTAATAAATCTTTCTCTCTTTTAAACCTAGTGGATTCCGCTCTAGTATACTTTTGAGGGTAAATTAGTCTTTAGGCTTATTTTATATTTAACTTGTGTACTTTTAGACATCCTTTTGTGGACAAAATATTTTGTACTTGAGGACATTCTTTTGAGGACGGAAGGAGTAATCACCAAGGTCATCCTTATGCTAGGTTGCTTTATCATGTGAACTACATGTAAATGGTGCTTAACAATTTTAGTATTAATCTGATTTCAAGGTGAGTACAAGCCTGTATATCTTTAAAAGATGTGTAAAAGTATATAAATCATAAATATATAATTGACCTGGAATACCATTCATTTAGACAAACTATAATTTTTATTAACATCAACAACAATAATTTTATGTGATCTCTTCTAATTACATGTTTCACTGTGGCCAATTGTCACATTATTATCATTCTATGTGTTGCCATTGTTGCCACTTTTTCCCTCTGGCACTGCATACGTGAAAGGAATCGCACTTGACATTTGATATGTTTACGTTATTATGAATCATGGATTACTCTTGGGATTGGATTGCCATTCACATTTGATATGGTTAATTTATTGGACCTCAAAAGTCCTCGTCAAGCTGGTGAGAATTCTTTTGAGTCCTAGTGAGATATCTTGTCGGTTTGTGTTAAGACTTTCTCAGAGTTTCACAATTTATGGAAACCAAATGGAGTGATTCAACTTCCTAATGGGGTGTTAACATTCTTTTATTTATTTATTTATTTGTTGAAAGATGGTGATTGGTGCTCCTTTCTGTTGTTTCGGTAATGTTTAAGGGCTTGTATCTCCGGTCAAGATTCATGATCAATCCTGATAAGGTTTACAGAATGGCTATGAGGAGATTAAATACATCCGCTGGGATTCTTGAAGTCATGGGTGCTCCACTCACTGGAACAGATTTGAGAGCATATGTGATGTCTGGTGGTGGTATTACAGTGAAGAATTTCAAGGCAGGGTTTAGGGGCAAACGTTGTTTCCTTATCTTCCCAATTCGAGGTTCTGAGAGAAAAGGCTTAGTAAGCGTTGAAGTCAAGAACAAGAGAGGCCAGGTTTGCTTTGTACTTGCTACTCTGTATTTATTCATATGACACAGCAATGAATTTATCTTGTTTGGCCGACCATCCATGGGAGAATCTGTAGTTCAACAAAACTAGGTGCCATCTGTTTTTAGAAAATTGAATTGGGAAAAGGCAATTAGTAGAATATATGATGCAGTGATTAAGTTTCCAGCAAATTTACTCCCGTAAAATAAAAAGGTATACGATTCAAGTTCAGTTGCTTAAACATGAAAATCCATCCTCAGTGTTTTTTATTCTTGTTTCATTAGTACGGTAAGTGCTACTAGGTTTTGTTAGCCTCCTCCCCCCGCCCCCGATGGGAAATTAGAGTCCTACTTTTCTTTGTGCATATTAATGTTTTCAACCTATGACTCTAAAATTTGATATTGAGGACAAAATTATGGAAAGAAAGTATGTTAAAGTATATCCTTGGCTGATCTTAACATGAGGTACAAATAAATCAAGTCGAATAGGATATAGGATGGTCATTGCGGGTAGGAGTACAATAAGAGGAAAAGCAAAGCAAAGAAAAAGATGATATAGAAGAAGCATATCTACTAAGTAGTGTTTTTGATCTGGTCATGACATGTACTAGTTGTTTTTTCTTCTTTGTAGTATGACATGAAGTTATTGGCTGTGGACATTCCCATGGCAACAGGACCTGATCAGCGCCTATTCCTGATTGGAGACGAAGAAGAGTACAGGATTGGTGGTGGATTGATATCTGAACTTCGAGATCCCGTTGTGAGAGCAATGGCAGCAGCAAAGGAGTTTGAAGCTCGAGACGATAAGGAAGATGAGGAGGATGCAGAAAGGGAACTTGAGGAGGCAGAAAGAAGGCACCGTGAGGAAATTGAAAAGCTTGAAAGAGATGATTCACGATGAGTGTTTGGTTTCGTGCATGCTGACCTTGCTCTCCTTTCTGTTAGTATTTTTTACCACCCCGCTTACTCTGTTTTCAAAGGAGACCTCGGGCCTTGACCATCCGGAGATAAAATGTAATTGATGCAAGTGCACCTCAGAGTTGTTTTTACGGTGGACTCAGAAATTGAGTTTCTACACAAGTGAACCTTCTGGTGGAGGAAATCGTGAAACCCCTTGAGCATGTCAAAAAACCAAAATTTCTTAGGTGATGTTAATTTGTAATAATAATAATAAAAAAAAATTTAAGAACTATGGTTTCGTCGTTTACTCTTAATGGTGTTTATTTTGCAAACACTTCTCATGTGGATAGAAGATACACTGTGTATTCAATTCCATGTTGAACAGTTTAAACTGTAAAACATTTTAAAATCATATATTGTAAAAATATATAAATATACATATATATTAAAACTATCCATCAAATATTGTTTGACTTTTATATATGTAATAATTATTTCTATATATAACTAATAATAATAGTTAATTTCGGAAGTGGTTATGAAGTTTGTTTTGGGGTAAGTTGGTCAATTGACTAATAGAATACTGACACAAGTTTGTATGTGTGTCATTATTCTATTGACAAATTTATCAAAAAAATTACTTCAACCTAACCTAACCTAACCTGCGGTTACTTGAAATACTACATTTATAGATTTCATTTATTTATTAATGGATTTGGAACTGAAATCCTACCAACCTACCTACCTTGTTTTTTGAAGAAAAAAAAGGTAAGTGAAAAATGAAATAAAAGAAATGGGAGTATTTAAATGTTGTTTTAGATTACTATGGATTTGTTTTATAGAAAGTTTTAAGAGACGGTCCCGGAGGTAGTAATAAATAATAATAATGAGAAATAATTTATTTTTAAAAAAACACCTAGCTGTTGCAATGACCATACACCCCATGCTGATACAGATGAATCTGCCATCCAGCAAGGGCAAGGCCGTACATCACACACACAAATGACATAAATAGTTAGTTAGTTACGTATAAATTACTAGTACATAGTTAGTTCTCATAATAATTACTAATTTTCCTTGAATCTTCAACATTAATCCCCTTTCCCATAAATCATAGGAGTAATATTAAGGGTTAATTCATCTTCTTTTTCCTTTAATTTTTTCCGGAAAATGTTTGATTCCAAGACATTTCAATTCCACCCGATCTGAAACGAACGGGTAATTTTTCTTTATCCATTCCACATTCATATATTCAAAGAAAGAAAGAAAGAAGAAAATTATTATTATTATTATTATTATTATTATTATTATTATTATTATTATCTTCTTCTTCTTCTTCTTCTCAATAATTTGTTTTAAGATTTTCTTTCAGAGATAGTGTTCCACGATCCTTAAAAAATATTGGAATATCCATTGAGTTGTTTATATAAAGATTCGGATTCAATATAAGAAGAAGAAAATTTGTTTTTTTTTTTTGTGTGTGTGAAAATAAAGATAGAATTTTTATTTGGGTAGATAAGAAAAGAAGTGGATTAGGGCCCTACGCAAAACATCAATTTTTTTTTAAAATTTAGCTGAAGTGTGTGGGCCCAAGTGCAAATTAGGGTTTAATTGACCTAATTGAATTAAATGCACAAATTAAGGTTCGTATTATGATTAAATGGAAAGGCGGAAGAGTAGAAAATAAAAAGCAAGATCTCGAGAGAATCTTTCACGTGTAATAAAGGCGGAAGCACGTGGAGGTGACTCATTTTGGGAATTGATTGAGAGATTGAATTGGTGGTTAGAAGGCGGGACGATCTGGGCATTACTTTGATGACTAAGGGTAAATTTGAAATTTCTCAGAGGACATGTGCCTATCACATGACCACTCTCCAAAAACCCTATAAATATCTCTTCCACTCCATTGGAAGGGACTTCCTGAGACCAAGACTTGGACTCTTGGAAGATCGAAGGACCTTTTGGTGACTTAAAGGCTTGGAGATTCCACTAAAAAGCACCAAAGGGTTTGGACATTCTCTCAACTTGAAGGACTCGAGAAGGCTCTTGGAATCCCTGTTACCTAACACGGTTCCGGGATTCTAGGGGGTTACGCCACGCGTCGGTGGAGTAATCGCACTGTCGTTCTCCCTCTTCAATCAATCAATCAATTCCGTACTTTTCGTGGATTTTCTCCTCCTCACCAACACGAACCCTAACCCCAAGAAGGTACGATTTCCTTGCCCACATTTATTGGCGACTCTTTTGGGAGGTGTAGAATTGTGAAAGGTATGCCCACAACTCGAAGTGGGAGAACTACAGGAAGAAGCGCTTCACCAACAAATAGCATTACCTCACCGGATCCGGTTCAAGCGCAAGCCACTCAAAGCTTTCCAAAGTATGAGCACGGATTTTGACCAACCACTTATGAAGACGCTCGGAAGGAAGTTCGGCGTCACCACATATGGCGATCAACAACAAACCAACCTTAAAGAAAGCAAAGGCGAGGATGCGGTGGAGACCGGCGAATGATGTGCAGCTGGAGATGCTCAAAGCATTGAAGGAAGCACGAAGAAGGGCAAGGAATGATGATGGCCATGATCTTTGAAATGCAGAGGAAGCAAGAGGAGATGGGAATTTCCGCCAAGGCGGTTGATCTGATTCCCACTTTCAAGGCCGTGTTCCGGGAAGTTTGCATGGGGAACAAGTAGGTGTGGAAGACAACAATAATGGTAGCAACAACAAAGAGAACCACATTGTACCTCCATTAACGGAAAGTCGATTGGTTCCGATAATCAACTTGGAAGCCCGAGCGGTGGTGGCGTGCCCTGACCTAGGATGGAAGCAAGCCGACCTCGAGCAAACATCATCTCGACTACTATTCCATCATTTTTCACGGTCTGAATGCCAACCATTCCAAGCAATGTCCGGTGAATGAGCCAATGAACTTCCACCGGTGCGGTATTGCTCATGACGCAAGTGTCCATCAACCAATTTCTCTACCATATACACCGCCGATGCGAAAGTATATCACAACACCCCGAGAGAGTTCACGCCTTCTGCCCAGTATGTGACGAAGGATGATATGATTAGCGTGATCAATCAACTTCGCAGAACAGACATCTCGACCCTCGGAGTTGGACTTTACTCCTCCTTACCTGCACACATTCGGAGGCAACCTTACCCAGCGGGGGGTATATTGAGCACCCCATGATTTCCAAAATACAATGGGAAAAAGGAAATGCTGGGGAACATATTCGAGTTTGTCAGAAGTCGATATCTCCGTGGCTCCGGATATGGACGAAGTGAACAACCATAACTTGTTGATGGGAATTCAACAAGACTTTGTGGATAGTGCCTTTAGTTGGTACTTCTGATTTGGAAAAGAATTCGATCCATGATTGGGATGACTTAAAATTACAATTTTTCAAGAAATTTTTCTATATGCGAAGCAGGTAACCATTGTGGAGCTTATGCGGTTCAAGCGAGAACCGAATGAGGAGTTGTCAGATTATGTTAGCGAGGTTGGGGCCCGTACGAGAGGTGTGCGAGCCAATAAAAGAAAAGAACTTGGTTAGTATATGCAACAATGGTGTTTTAGACGCCTTCAAGCCCCACCTCATTACCAAAGCTTGTGATTCATTTGCGACCCTCTCATCTTTTGCACAAGACTTGGGAGGAATCATGACATTTCCACTGACCATGCGATGGTTACATGGAAGAAAGAGGGCGAAGCAAGTAAGCTTTGGTGATTCTCATCAAAACCACAAGGGGCGAAGGAGAAGAAGAAGAAAATTGAAGCGAAGCAGAGAAAAGCATGGTGACAAGTATACCGAGAATGCCGATTCAGGAGGCTATTACATGCGGAGAAGGCATTCAGAGCCTGTCTGAACAATGGGTTGAACATGGAGTGGTGAAGCCTCCAAGACCCGGTTGGTTGTTATGCGGAAGAGATGAAAAGAAGACCAGGACTTACATGTATACCACCAATACGCAGGACATTCCACTATGGATTTATTACGATCTGCGGAGGATATACCATGAGAAGGCGGCGGCGGGGGAGATTGAACTAGAGAAGAAAGCGTGTAACACTATCACCCATGGGTTCGATCGTAAGTCAAGAACCAATCATCTGGCTCTACCATCGAAAAACTACGAACTACTGGATGAATTAAAAATCCATCCAAGATGGTGGTCCACCAAAAATGGTGGTTTAAGTCCTCGGGAGTATCCTTGCCAAGTAATTGGATGACCAAGGTTGGAGGCACAAGAATTGTGAATTAAAAAATATATATATATATATATATAAAAAAATCCACCCAAGATGGTGGTTCACTCTAAATGGTGGTCAAGTCCTCGTAGGCGCACTTGCCAAGAAATTGGACGACCAGTGGACGAGGCACCGATTTCAAGTCCTCGTAGAACCGCACTTGCCAAGCTGGGCGATTTACTCAGTGACAAAGGCACCGATTTCAAGTCCTCGTGAGATATGACTTGCAAGAAATTGGGCGATCCAGTGGACGAGGCACTCGAGTGTTACACTTTATCATTAAAAAGTGAATGAGGCACCGATTATAAGTCCTTAGACCAAAAAGTTATACTTTTAACTTTAAAAGTAATCGAGGCACTGATTTATAAGTCCTCGAACCGACAAGTTATACTTTCAACTTCAAAAGTAATCGAGGATTTATTATTTGAAACGTTATGCTTTTCGTTAAAAGCAATTTTGTTATCAATAAATTGTCAAACTTCCACTTATGCTTGAATATTTTTCTAATCTCTTTAAAAAAAAATGGAAGTATAGATTCAAGTGTTAGTTTGCATAAAAAAAAAATATATGTTTTTCTTGAATAGATTCATATTTCTTTGTTTTATGAGGCCTATTGGTGTCTTGGAGTCTTAATTGAACAACTTAAGATTGATGTTAAATATTGAGTTTTAAAGAATCGTTCAAATTAAAGGCAATCAATAAGGATAAAAGAAACTACAATTTGATAAATGAAATATATGTACATAAATTTTACGTCACAGAAATGGAAAAAACTATGAAAGTTTATGATCTAAAGGCCGTGACACTGTCGAACTAAAGAGAAGGGAATAACTAAAGCCTTCTTAGTCGACAATGGTGTGGTACCATGAGCCTTCAGATTAGAGGCTATCGAGCCTTCAAGGTCTTGGGTGGTGACTCAATTTCCCAAAAGCTTGGTCTTCAATTTATGTATGTCATCTTGAAGCTCCTAAAGTTTACATAAAGTGAAAGTCGTCCTCTGTGAGAGCGTGAAGTGACTTCCGAACGAAGTGCAACAACATGATGATTGGAAATAAAAAGATCCAACCTAGCATAGAAGGGAGACATGTCAAGGAAAGTTAGGAGATACCTAGATATCCTTGAAGAGATCCTCTAGGGCTTGCCCTCCTAGGGTTTGCTCCCCAGAGGTTCACTTTCTCCTAGGACTTTTGTTTTCGAGGCTTGCAAAACATCAAGCTTCAAGAAGTGAAGACTTGACACTTAAAAATATTTTGCACGATCATCTCACCAAAGGCGTGACTCACGCCATAGCAGGGCAAATCTTCTTGGTAGATGACATAGACATCCTCTATAGTTGGGGTGAACTCCCCCAGCGATGACAAATGTACGTGTGGAAGAACACCGGCGTGAAATCAAGGCAGAAGAGCATCTTGGTCACATGGGATCTGAAGATCCTGCATAATTGAATGCTGGCGCAAAATGTCGGCCCTCTTGGTATATCCACATAATCAAATTTGCGAGAACCTCGTCGGTCCAATGTTGCCACCCTCGAAGGCGATTGGATAAGTCGGGATGAAATGAATGGGATTGTAGGGGTATTCTTGTTTTCTATACACATCTGAGGAATCTGGCGAGAACATGGAAAGTTGTCTAAACTTCGCATGGTAGTAACATATAGAAATAAGCCCGCTTTACCGGGAGGAGGAAAGGTTGTGACGATCATAATTCTTCACTTGCTCCCGTAGAAAGCGTCGGAAGACCCATAAAAGGGAGCCTTTCCCGATCGTGATGAAAGGAACCTCCTTAGTAGTTTTGGTACGTGGAGCGTTCACTTTGGAGTTGCCACTGCAACAAAAAAATATAACATGAGAATTTAGAAACAAAGAAAGAAAGTGAATGAGCATTTGAAATTAAGTGCTTACCATAATGAGAGAGGGTATGAAACTTAAATAAGAAGATTGGATTTGGGAAAGGAAGATCACGGACACCTTGGATTGAGAAAGGAAGATCATGAACACACGAAAGAAGAAAAGACCTGCACAAGCATTAGGAGCCATTCAAATAAAAAGGGTAAAAAAGAAAGCGGGGAAATGTGAAAAAGGAGGCCATTAGGTCGGTTCCCTAAGGGTTGATTCGTAGGATTTAGCCACCTAAGGAGCTCTCCCTCTTACATTTAACTTCTCCTTACTCGTCGAATCAATCGATTGGAATGAATGCTACTTCACCGAACATCAGAACTAAGATCCTTGTTAAGGTGAAATGGCTAGGAATAAATTCTTCCTCCTTGCGATGTTGTCCTTTCTTTCAAAATATCCAGAACCAATGACCTTGTTAAGGTGAAATGGCTCGGAATAAACTCTTCCTCCTTGGGGTTGTCCTTTCTTTCAAAATATCCGAACCCGAGGACCTTGTTAAGGGAAATGGCTGGAATGAATTCCTCCTCCTTGCGTTGTTCCTTTCTTCCCGAATATCCGAGCCAATGACCTTGTTAAGGTGAAATGGCTGGAATAGATCATTCTCCTTGCGGTGTTCCCTTTCTTCCGAATATCCGAGCCAATGACCTTGTTAAGGTGAAATGGCTCGGAATAAATCCTCCTCCTTGCGGTGTTGTTTCTCTTTGAGAATATCCAGAGCCAAGATCCCATTAAGGTGAAATGGCAGGAAAAGAAAAACTACAATCACACGAAAAGAGAAATCGATGAAACAATTAAGAAAAATTAAAGAAAAACATCAACCAACAAACAAACAATCAATCGACAAAATAAAATAATTATACATGAAAAGAGTTTGAAATTCAACTAAATAAAAGAATTATGAAACAAAGATTTTTCTTGAAAGTAAGTCACCTTCAACAATCGAAGCGAATTATGAATTAGAGGCGGTTATAATCAATTTCCCTCGGCCTAAAAAAAAAAAAATATAATATATATATATATATATATATATATATATATATATATATATATATATATACCCAGTCTCGGATTTGTCGGTCTGCAAATGAGGTGATTTCTATCCCAAGAGAATTGATTGTTGATGGTCTTATGGGCTATTGTGAAGAAGAGATGGTGGAATATCTCTCTTTTATTTTTCGAGACCACGAGAGCCTTTGGACGACTTGTGTTCTCATTGAATCATTGTGTAGAATCACTTGGGTAATCTGAGGATCGATCAAGAATGATGGGGGGAAGGAGTGGAGAAAGGCTACATGACTTGATGACTCATGGGATATAGCGAGCGCGGTTTGAAAGAACCAAATAATTGGCATTGGGAAGCGAGAAAGTGGGGTTAATCATGTTCATTCTTTTCATGGGCTTATTTTCTTTTAGTTTAAATGAGGTGTTAATCGATAGTCATTGGATGAGGTGAAGGCATGTATAGCTTCAACGGATCTTTCTTATGGCAAAAAGAAGCAAAGACGATAATTAATCATGGAGCAACAGGACCTCTCGAAAATAAGATAAGTAAATATTTTATTTATTTATTTATATATTTTATTTTTATTTTTGAAAAATAAAAATAAGATTTTATTTTATTTTATTTCAAAAAAAAAAAAAAAATAGGGTTAACTAAAGATTCAAAAAAAAAAATGGTTACCTCATTTTTGTATAGGGTTGACGAAAAATAAAATAAAATAAAAATAAATTGGACTAAGGTTCTGGTAGTAGAACTTTTGGCGTGAATAGAAAGGACTATATGGCATATCATGCATAATCATATGATTTTAGTTTATTTCATATGATTTTATGATTTTGATTTGTTTTAAAAAAATAAAAAATCTCTTTTCAAATTAAGAAAGATTTGATTTGATTTTCCAAAATAAAGAAAGATTTAATTTCAAAAATAAAATTAAGATTTGATTTTATAAAATTAAGATTTGATTTTATTTTGGAAATAAAAATTAATATTTGATTTGATAAAAGGAAAGACTTGGTGTATCAAGATAAAAAATTTTTTATTAGGAAGATTATTGCGTATATATATATATAAGTAAGATCCTATGGGTTTTAATTATAAATGTATCATATGACATGATTATTACTTTTACAAAAGTCAATCAATTATGCATACATATTGTAAGACCCCGAAATTTTTTTAAATAAAAAGGAATTTCCTTTATTTATTATTTTGAAATAGTAAGGGTTGATTTGATTAATGTGGATAGTTAAGGGTTAAATATGCAAATATTTCAAATTAAACAAGTGGTTATAAAATATTCATTGTTGTCGGGGAATATTCGTTTGGTCGTGGAATATTAAATGCGGTCGGGAATATTAATCTGACGGTAATGACCATGTGTGGGCCCATAATGAAAGCGATTGGATGAAGAAAGCGACAAATATAAGTTGTTTTTAAATACTTGGCGTAGTTATTAAGATTTATCTTGTTGGAATACCGGTGGTTAAAACACACTAATGTCGCGTTGTTGAGCGATAGCACTGCGGTATTGCACCAATTATTGATTCTTACGTGAAGAAGGCACTACTCAATAATGGTTACGATAATCTTTATTGATTATTTTATTGAGTTAATAATTCTTTGCGTTGATATTTTATATTCTTTGTTGTTTGATAATTGTCATTACGCGATATTTTTCATTATCGAAGCAATAATTCATATTATCTGAATAATATTATTAGATAACATTATTGGCAATGTCTAGAAAGTTACATACAGGAGAGGTTTGGTCACCTAATTACTTGGCAAGAAGAAGAAATTCTTATTGGAAGCCCCCTCTTTCTGAGGAGCGCTGGTTGTCAATATTGTGATTACGTAATATTATTTGTGAATAATTAATTATTGATTTATATGATGAGAAAATATTGATTTTATGTGGATATAGATGGAGAAAATTTTTAAAATGACAATTGTTGAAAATTAATATTTTATCTTTTTACGATAAAATAATTCATTTAAATATATTATTTTAATAATATATTAGCGGTGATATTTTACATGAATGTGGGATATATGAGTATATATGAGGAGGAAGAGTATTTTTGTTGCAATAAATGTTTAAAACATGTTAAACATGTCGGTGGACCCCATTTATTGGTGAAATTTGATTATAGCTTGTAAAATCGCTTGGTTTGTGGATTTCGGTCAATTTCTATTTGGAATTTGGAAAAACTTTCTTCTGTAAAGTTGTAGAGAATTGAATTTCCTATAAAAACTCGCGAGATTCGAATTTTCTGATGAAAGGGCTATTTATTATGAATTATTGAAGTTAGAAGCTCAAAATAATTGATTTTGGAAGTTTAAAATATTTAAAATTAGAAAAACGTTTTTTCTTATTTTTTCTAGAAGGTGGCATGTGTTTGATGGCTGAAATCAGATTCTAGACATGTGTAGAAAATAATATAATTATATTATTAATTTATTAAATTTTTCTGCTTTTTGGTGTTTCTAGCAATTTCTATAAATAGGGTCTTGGGTTAGAATTGAAAATCACACCGAAGCTGAAGTTTTCTCTCTCTATATTATCGGCGTATTCTTGTGAGTATTTTGAGTATACTTTGAGTATTGCTATATCGGTGCAAGTCCAAGTCATAGCTTTATATCAGGTGTTTAATTTGTAAATCTTGATCTTTCGAGGTAAGGGATATTATTTTTTTTTCGTAATGATATTATTTCTTCAATATCATATCTTTGAAATGTTGATCTGAAGTTTTTATCAAATTTGGAACTTTTTCATATCTAAGGAGTTCTTATTCATGAGTTCTTATTCAGAGTTCTTATTCATGATTCTTATTCACGATTCTTATTCAAAAGTCTTATTAAATGAAGCGTGAAGATGTTTTTTGTGGAATTTCTATCTTTTGGTGTCGGATTTACTATTCACGTATCGACACTATTCACGATATCTGACTATTCACGTATCACTAGTCTTATTCATCGAAAAATAAAATTTCTTCTTTTCAGTCAAAACATCTATTACGGATACTTAGCTTTGATTGTATCCGTGTTTTGATCATTCTTGAATTTTACACCACTATGATTATTTTTGAGGTATTTTGGGCGTGGATAAAACCAAGTACGAATCCTTAATCCTTAATCCTTGTCATTTTGTTTCCTTTGGATTCGTTTCTTTAAAATATTTTTCATCATCCTCGGTCTTAAATGATGATATTATTGAATATCTTTGGCACGTAGTGCAAAGATGAATGATTCTGAAGAATATCTTTGGCACGTAGTGCAAAGATGAGCAGTGTTGAGATGAACATAATGGATTGATTAATATCTTTCGCTGTAGTGCAAAGATGAGCAGTGTTTAAATGAACATGACCAGTGATGAATATCTTTGGCACTGTAGTGCAAAGATGAATATTTGATCGAGATGCATATTGATTGATGTTCTGAGGATAAAATATTGATGATGGGTATTAAATTCATAGATTATAGTAGATTTCATTATCTACGTAACTCTTATGAATTATTATTTCATTGCGAATATTGATCTGAAACTTGTTGTCTATTGTGATTCTATCGATTTTTCCTGTTGAAGACTAACGATAATTTGTTGTATATTATCTTAGTCATAATATTCTTTCTTGGGCTAGTTGAGCTCACCCTTTTCCTTGTTGTTCCATTTTTTCTTCTCGGGAGGCGAGAATGTGGCGAGTCTTAGTCGGGGTATGGAATGAAGGTTCAGAGAGAGTTGTTTAGTAGTCCTCACCATTTTTGTAAAATAATGAATCAATAATTATGATGGGGATTTATTTGCGTGTGGATATTGTCAGAAGACAATATTATATTTAAACTCGATATATATTGTCGTATTTCACACGACATTTGTATTATTGAAGTTGTAGTTTGCTTTTGTATTATGTATTTGGCGACTCGAGAATGGGTGTTGTGTATACCTATTTTGGGGGCGTCACGGTTAATATCGATTTATAAGTAAAAAGCCCGAAGCCTCATTGGTGACTTCTGTTGATGGGGGATGCAAAGCGAGACTCTCCGTAGGGGGGCAGATTTCTGCGGTGGTAAACCCGATAAGTACCATTGTGAGAGTCTTGTGACAAGTTGGTGTCTAGAAGTTACAGTTGGTATCGAGCTTAGGGATATGATCTCTGGCGGAGATCGGGGAATAAAACTAGGAGGGAGAGGCGAGTAAATCCTTCGCTAGTGTGTCTACCTAAGCTTATTTGTTAGTTGGTCGGTATATAGAGATATTATGTGATATATTGATTTCCTTAATTAACCCTTATTTTATGGCGGTATTTGAGAATGTCGTGAGAATATTAATGATTGGAGTAAATGAGGCCAGTGGAGATGCTGTCTTTACCAAGCGAGGAGAGCGTCAACAGAGTGGTAATGTTCTCTTGTGAACAACACCACTTGAGCGAGATGATGAGCGAGGGATGTTTAGAAGCTTTTGCGATTCATGCAAAATCGACGACGAGGAGAGACTCGTGTTCAAAATCTGAGGAGGAAATGATAGCAATTCACGGGTGGTCACGACCCAAGCGATTTGAAAAGTTGGGACCACGAGTGCAGGGAAGCGGATCCGATTAAAGCGGAGGCGTGGGTCGAACAAATTACCAAGATATTCGATGTCTTGGGATGCGGAGAACAGAAAGTTCCATTCGCCGCCTTTATGTTCCGTGGAAGCGGATTCTTGGTGGGAATCGTGAAGCGTACCCATCGGTGCAGACTTTCGCGTGTCGTGGGAGAGCGTTTGAAGCAGTTCAATGACAAGTACTTCCACGAAAGTATTCGTCGTATGAAGGAAGTGGAGTTTATTAGACTAGAAGCGAGAATAACATGGCGGTGTCCCGATCAAAGGCGAAGTTAAGCGGGGTTATCGAGGTTTGCACCTCATTTGGTGGAGAATGAGGAGCATTATGGCGGATGTTTACGAGAGGTTTGAAGCCGGCATACGTCGATATCTCATTTCTCGTAAATTTTCTCTCTATTCGAGATGTTGTCAGCGAGGCTCGGTTGTTAGAAGCGAGATAACGAGTATGTTCAAATGAGGACCATAACGAGGATCATCTGAAGATAGCGATCATCGAATAACGATAACCGGCGGAGAAAGAAGAATACGAGACAAAGCGGTAACCACTACGGTGGTAATCGTGGCCATGAAAATAGAAGAAGCGAGTCGGGAGGAGATTTAAAAAAGGAGATTCAACAACGACCGTATGAAGGCGTCGGCGCCGATGTAGCAACTAGTTTTAAGGAGGAGAACGACCACCGGTCATATCTTTACAAATCGGAAAAGAGGACATATCAGTCAAAGCGCCCACAACGATTCAAGGTATGCTATAATTGTGGAAAGGAAGGACATATCGCTCGAGATTATGCGATGGCGAAACCTAGTTCGGTGAGGGACGGTGACTCAAAAAACATCCCGAAAAAGTCAAAGTCAGCGATTTAGGGAAGAGCGTTTGTTGTATTTGGTCAAAATCACGAGAACCCGACGAAGTTGTACAGGTTAGTTAATTATAAATTCTTGCGAAGTATATACCTTACTAGATATTGGTTCTACCCATTCTTTTATCTCTCTCTTGCTTGCGCTCAACGTTTGAACTTGACTACGGAGAAATTAAACTTTGACCTATCTGTGGAGACTCCATTAAGAGAAACTTTCATTACATCAGTTGTTTAAAAATCTTGCTTGATTCAAGTTGGCACTATCACATTTACTGTTAACCTTATTTACATAGAGATATTTGTTTTTGATGTGATTTTAAGGTTAAACTATCATCATGCTTCAAATTTATTATTTTCGTAAGGTTGTTAGTTTTCATATTCCTAAGCAACTTTGTTATTGAATTCAAGCAATCAAACCATTGTAGTCAAACATTTTCATATCAAGCCATGAAGTCATTCGTTTATTACGGATGTCAAATTTTCTTAGTCCATGTTATGGATTTGAATAAAGACACGTCGATTTGAATAATATTCTGTTGTTATTGATTTTTTCTGACGTATTTCTGAAGAATTTCTTGGCTTACTCCCAAAGCACGATATTAAATTTTATATCGACTTTGAACCCGGTACAAAATTCATTTCTAAAATCTCATATCGAATGGCTCTATTGAACTTCGGGAGTTAAAAATTCAACTATAAATTTGGTACTGAGCCTTTATCTTGTGACTTCCTTTGTGGAATTCACCTAAGCGCGAACTCTCTAGGGGGCGTCATATTAGATGCGATAGTAAAAGCGATAGGTGTCATTGTGACGTCTTTATCAAGATTGGGATATGAGTCGCAGTTGAGAAGCAACCTAAGTCGAGAATCGAAATACGTAGCTTTTGAAGCTTAGTTGGTTATTATCGGAGATTCGTTGAAGGATATTCTCGAATCGCTATTCCATTAACTTGGTGACTCGTAGAGATACAAAATTCATTATGGAAGCGAGGAATGCGAGAAGATTTTCCAAGAGCTCAAGAGGAGACTCATTTCGTTACATATTCTAACCATACCATCTTGAAAAGCGAGCGTGGTGGACGCGATGAGTAGAAGATCATATCGAGGAGCGAGTGCGATGATGTCAAGTATCTGTGATAGAGCCGACTTTAATAGAAAAAGTTAAGATTGCTCGAGCCACCCGACTTGAGGTGATGCGTATGAAGAAGAAAGAAGAAGAAGGAGCAATTAGGAAGAGAGAATTGATGAAGAAGGAATACTTGAGTCCACTCTGAGACTTTGTGTTCTAACGACTACGATTTGAAGTCTGAGATTATGATGGAGGCACCTGTTCGCCACTGATCCACGCCATTTGCAATTCATCACGGAAATACTAAAATGTATCGTGATCTTGACATACATTTGGTGGAACAATATGAAAGAGAGAGATTGCAAAGTTTATCTCGATGTGTTTAACTTGCAGCGTGTAAAAAGCGAGAGCATCGAAGTGCGAAAAAGGTCCATTCACGAACCACTTGAGATTAGGAATGGAAGTGGGAACACATTTGTAAGACCCGAATTTTTTTAAATAAAAGGAATTTCCTTTATTTATTATTTTGAAATAGTAAGGGTTGATTTGATTAATGTGGATAGTTAAGGGTTAAATCATAAATATTTCAAAATAAGCAGTGGTTATAAAATATTCATTTTATTAGTTTGGTGTCGGGAATATTAAATATATTACATGTGAGCCTTGACCATGTGTGGCCCCATGCGAGAGCGATTGGATGAGAAAAGCGACAAATATAAGTTGGTTAAAAATAACGGCGTAGTTATTTGAATTAAAATTGTTGGAATACCCGGTGGTTAAAATCTGATGTCTGGCGTGGTTGCCATAGATAGCACGGTATTTGCGATATTGTTGAATTATTGATCCTTACGTAAGATGGCACTACTCAATAATTTTCCACGATGATTCTTATTCGATATTTTATTTTATTGATTGATAATTCTTTGCGTTGATATTTTATATTATTGTTGTTCGATAATTGTCTTTGCATGATATTTCCCATTATCGGATCAATAATTCATATTATTTGAATAATATTATTAGATAGCATTATTGGCAATGTCTAGAAAGTTACATCGAGGAGAGGTTTGGTCACCTAATTGCGGCGCGATGAGGAGAAATCCTTATCGGAAGCCCTGCTTTCACAGGAGCGACTGGTTGTCATAATTGTGATTACGTAATATTATTTGTGAATAATTAATTATTGATTCATATGATAAGAAATATTTATTTTATATGAATATAAATGATGGATTTATTTATGTGGTTATTAATGAAGGAATTAATGCTGAGATGTTTTATTTGTATTTTGTCGGATTGGAGGTATTAAAAGATCAAATCGGTGTTATTATAGCTTTATTGTGTGAGTTATAATATTTAATCCAAATAGTTGGATCGTTGTAATTTTTGGATATGTTATACATATATAAGTTGAGTATATGTCCACAAATTTTGAACAGTTAAAATGAGCGAATGATTTGTTATGAATTTTGAGAGGGTGTCGATTAGGAAATTAGGTTTATAATTGATTTTGGTGGAAAATTCTAGAATTGAGTGGGCCCCCACTTGTGGTTGGTGAAAAAATGTGCTGAATTTTATTTCAAATGTGGTGGGTGGCAATAGTAGCGAGTAAAGCCATCGGAGTGTGGTCGAAATGCCTTGGCGGGCTAACATTTTCTATAAATAGAAATTTAAGTTAGAATTGAAAATCACACGAAACAAAGTTTCTCTCTTTCTCTCTATATTATTGAGCGTATTTTGTGAGTATTTAGATACTTTGAGAGTTCTTTGTTAGGTACAAGTTTCATTCAAACATCACTTGAGGCCTTTCCTTAGAAATCTTGATTCTTTGAGGTAAGGGATATTATTTTTTTTTAAGTAATGATATTATTTCTTGATATCATTATCTTTGAAATGTTGATCTGAAGTTTTATCAAATTTGGAACTTTTTCATGTGGGGTTTACTATTCATGAGTTCTTATTCACGAGTTACTATTCATGAGTTACTATTCACGAGATTCTTATTCACGAGTCTTATTAATGAAAGCGTGAAAATGTTTTTTGTGGAATTTCATCTTTTGGTGTCGGAGATTACTATTCACGTATCTGGCCTTTATTCACGTATCTGACCTTTATTCACGTATCGGCACTTTATTCATCGAAAAATAAAATTTCTTCTTTTAAGTCAAAATATCTATTTTGGATACTAGTTTTGATTGTATCCATGTTTTGATCATTCTTGAATTTTACACCACTATGATTATTTTTGAGGTATTGTTGGACATGGATAAAACAAAGTACGAATCATTAATCCTTAATCCTTGTCATTTTGTTTCCTTTGGATTCGTTTCTTTAAAATATTTTTCATCATCCTCGGTCTTAAATGATGATATTATTGAATATCTTTGGCTTGTAGTGCGAAGATGAATGATTTCTGAAGAATATCTTTGGGCTGTAGTGCAAAGATGAGCAGTGTTTAAATGAACATGATTAGGTCGATGAATATCTTTGGCCTTTAGTGCAAAGATGAGCAGTGTTGAGATGAACATGGATAGATTGATGAATATCTTTGGCTTTGTAGTGAAAGATGAATATTTGATTTGAGATGAATATTAATTGATGTTCTGAGGATAAAATATTGATGATGAATACATTAAATTCATAGATTATAGTAGATTTCATTCTCTACGTAACTCTTACATGAATTATTATTTCATTGCGAATATTGATACGAAACTTGTTGTCTATTGTATTCTATCGATTTTTTCCTGTTGGAGACTAACGATAATTTGTTGTATATTATCTTAGTCGTAATATTCTTTCTTGGACTAGTTGAGCTCACCCTTTTCCTTGTTGTTCCATTTTTTCTTCTCGGGGAGGCGAGAATGTAGCGAGTCTTAGTCGGGGTATGGAATGAAGGTTCTAGAGAGAGTTGTTTAGTAGTCCTCACCATTTTGTAAAATAATGTATCGATAAATGTGATGAGGATTTATTTGAGTATAGATATTATCAGAAGATAATATTTGTATTTAAACTCACGATATATATTGTTGTATTTACCACGACATTTGTATTAATGAAGTTGTAGTTTGCTTCTTGTACCATGTATTTGGCGACTTTCGAATGGGTGTTGTGTATACCTATTTTGGGGGCGTCACGATTTAATGTCGAGCTTAGGGATATGATCTCTGGCGGAGATCGGGGAATAGAACTAGGAGGGAGAGGCGAGTAAATCCTTATTTAGTGTGTCCTACTAAGCTTATTTGCTAGTTAGTCGATTATATAAGGGATATTATGTGATATATTAATTTCCTTAATTAACCCTTGTTTTATAGCGGTATTTGAGAATGTCGTGAGAATATTAATGATGGAAATGAGAGCGTGGAGCGCTGTCTTACCAGCTTGAGGAGAGCGTCTGTGGCAGTGGCAATGTTCCTCTCTGTGAACAACACCATGGGCGAGATGATGAGCGAGGGGATGTTTAGAAGTTTTTTGCGGTTCATGCAAAATCGAACGAGGAGACTCGTGTTCAAAATACAGGGAGAAATGATAGCGATTCACGGGTTATCGCGACCCAAGCGATTCAAAGAGTTGGGACCACGAGAATTTAAGGAAAGCGAGATCCGATCATGGCGGAAACATGGGTCAAACAAATTACCAAGATATTCGATGTCTTGGGATGCGGAGAACAGAAGGTTCCATTCGCCACCTTTATGTTAAGTGGCGGCGGACTCTTGGTGGGAGTGCGTGAAGCGTACCAAATCGGTACTTTTCGGCATGTCTTTGGGAGACATTTGAGAGACTATTTAATGACAAATACTTTCACGAAAGTGTTACGTCGTATGAAGGAAGTGGAGTTCATCATATTAGAGCAAAACAACGTGGCGGTGTCTCGAGACGAGGCAAAGTTTGCGAGTTATCGAGGTTTGCACCTCATTTGGTGGAGAATGAGGAGCGTATAGCGGATGTTTCTTAGAGGTTTGAAACCCGGCGTCGTCGATATCTCATTCTCATAAACTTTTTCTTTATTTAGATGTTGTATGAGGGCTCAATTATTAAGCGAGATAACGAAAGTACTGATGGCGAGGACCATAACTTGAGATCGTACGAGAGATAGCGATCAGCAAGAATAATGATAACTGCGGAGAAAAGCGAGACGGACGAAATGGTAACCACTACGGTGGTAATCATGGTCGTGAAAAAAAAAAAAAGCGAGTCGAGGAGGAGATTTTAAAAGAGGAGATTTAACAACGACTATGTGAAGGCAGCGGTCTTGCGTGACAAGCTGGTTCTAAGGAGGAAGCGACCACCGGTTATATCTTACAAATCACGGAAAAGAGGGACATATCGATCCAAGCGCCCCACAGTGATTCAAGGTATGCTATAGTTGTGGAAAGGAAGGACATATCGCTTCGAATTATGCGATGCGAAACCTAGTTCAATGAGGACGGTGACTCAAAAGGCATCCCGAGAAAAGTCAAAGTCAGCGATTAGGGAAGAAGCGTTTGTTGTGGTTGGTCATAATCGAGAACCAAGCGAGGTGATCACGGGTAAGCTATTTATAAATTCTTGCGAAGTTTATACCTTACCGATCTTTGGTGCTACCCATTCATTTATCTCTCCTGCTTGTGCTCAGCGTTTAAACTTGACTCGGAGAAATTAGACTTTGACCTATCTGTGGAAACTCAGTTAGGAGAAACTTTCATCACATCCACTTTGTTTATAAATCTTGTTTGATTCAAGTTGGCACCATTACCTTACTGTTGACCTTATCTCTTTAAAGATACTTGCTTTTGATGTGATTTTAGGGATTGATTGGTTAACTACTCATCATGCCAAAATTGATTATTTTCGTGGGTTGTTAGTTTTCATATTCTAACTTGACTTTGTTATGCGAATTCAACAACTAAACCATTAAAATCAATCATTGTCATATCTAATCATAAAGCTATTCGTTTATTGAAAAGCGGATGTCAAGCTTTCTTAGCCCATGTTATGGATTTGAATAAAGACACGTCAAATTTGAATAATATTCTTGTTGTTATTGACTTTCGGCGTATTTCTGAAGAACTTCCGATTCTACCCCGAGCGTGAAGTTGAATTCTTTATTGATCTTGAAACTGATACAAAGCCCATTTCTAAAACCCCCATATCGAATGGCTCTATTGAACCCGGGAGTTAAAGGTCCAATACGAGGAATTGTTGGACATCGGTTTCATTAAATCTAGTACATCTCCTTGGGGTGCTCTGTTTTATTCGTAAAGAAGAAAAGCGGGAGTATCGACTTTTGTATTGACTATCGGGAATTGAACCATGTCACCATCGAGAATAGGTATCCTCTACCTCGTATTGATGACTTGTTTGACCGATTCTGAGAGGCACAATTCTTTTCAAAAATCGATCTTCGATTACGGATATCATCGGTGAAGATTAGGCGAGGATATTCAAAGGCGCCTTCGAGAACTTCGGTATGGGCATTATGAATTCTTAGTCATGTCTTTCGGACTAACTAATGCTCTGCTTGACTTTCATGGATATGATGAAGCCAAGTATTCAAGGAATATTTGGATCGATTCGTTGTTGTCTTTATTGATGACATCCTCATATATTCAAAAGCCGTGAAGATCATGAGCACCATTTGAAATTTGGTACTCCAAAGGCTTCGTGAAAACCAACTATATGCCAAATTGAAGAAATGCGAGTTACGGCGAGAAGTAGCATTCTTTGGGCCGCGATGGTGTCGAAACATGGAGTATCTGTTGATCCGTGAAGATTGAAGCAATACAAAGTTAGGAGCAACCAAAGTCGGTGGTTGAAATCGTAGCTTTTTTGGGCTTAGTCGGTTATTATCGGAGATTCGTGGAAGGGTTTTCTCGAATCGCTACTCCATTAACTTCAATTAACTCGGAAGGATACAAAATTCGTTTGGAAGCGAAGAATGCGAGAAAAGTTTCAAGAGCTTAAGAGGAGACTTATTTGGGCTTTGTTTAACAATACCATCTGGTTCGGATGGTTGTTATCTCTGACGATGCTTGAGGCAAAGGGTTAGGATGTGTTCTCATCTGGCGTGGGAAAGTCATAGCTTTATGCCTCATGACAACAAAAAGTATGAGAGGAATTATCCTACTCATGATCTAGAGTTAGCGTGATCGTTTCATTGTTAAAGATATGGGAGCACTTATCATATGGGGAGAAAGTGGAGATATATTAGGACCATAAAAAAGCCTTAAATATTTCTTCACTCAAAAAGAACTCAACATCTGGCCGGTGACGTTGGCTCGAACTATTGAAGACTATGACCACACTATTGATACCATCTGGAAAAAGCGAGCGTGGTAGCGGCGCGTTGAGTAAAAGATCGTATCACGGAGCGAGTGCGATGATGTCAGAAAGTATCGCGTAGAGCCTGACTTTAATAGAAAAAGTTAAGGTTGCTCGAGCCCTTGGGCCGGAGCTTATCGTATGAAGAAGAAAGTACAAGAAGGAGCTATTACGGGCGAGAATTGATGAAGAAGGAATACTTGAGTCCACTCTAGACTTTGTGTTCTAACGACTCGATTTGAAGTACAAGATTATGATGGAGGCACACTGATACACCATTTGCAATCCATCACGGAAGTACTAAAATGTATCGTGATCTTGACATACATTTTGGTGGAACAATATGAAGAGAGAGATTGCAAAGTTTATCTCGATGTGTTTAACTTGTCGGCGTGTAAAAAGCGAGACATCTAGTACCTAAGGGTCCGATTGCAACCACTTGAGATTCCGGAATGGAAGTGGGAACACATTACCATGGATTTCGTTCTGGGTCTTCCTACGGTTTCTCAAGGCATCAATCTTTATTTGGGTTATTGTTGATAGATTAACCAAGTCTGCTCATTTCTTGCCGTCACGGAGACTTATTCACTTGAGCGTCTTGCTAGTAGTATGTACGTAAATGAGATTGTGAGGTTGCATGGCATACTGTATCCATAGTTTCGGATCGTGACCCAAGATTCACTTCAAGATTTTGGGTTAGCTTGCAAAAAGCTATGGAGCGCAGTTTGCGATTTAGTTGACATACCATCCCCAAAGCAGACGGACAATCGAGAGGACTATTCAAACTCTTGAAGATCTATTAAGACTCGTGTCCTGAGACTTCAAGGGTAGTTGGGATAAGTATTTACCATTGGTGGAATTCTCCTACAACAAGCAGTTATCGAGCGAAGTATAGGTGTGGCTCCATTGAAGCATTATATGGACGAAAATGTCGTTCTCCGATATGTTGGGATGAGGTGGGTGAAGCTGACATTGTTGGGACAGAGTTAAATACGTATGACTAAAGAAAAGATCCAAATGATTGACAAGCGTATACAAACGAAGACAAGATCGACAAAAGAGTTATGCGGATCTTCATCGAAAGGGCGTGGAATTTAATGTAAGGGGATCATGTATTGTTACGAGTTGCTCCATGGAAGGGAGTTACAAGATTTGGGAAGAGAGGAAAGCTCGATCCACGATTTATTGGTCCATTTCAAATTCTTGCCAGGAAGTAGGAAATGTAGCCTATAGACTTGCGTTACCTCAAAGTATGTCTCGTGTTCATAATGTGTTTCACATATACTCGGTGCTTCGTAAATATGTGAAAGACCCGAACCACGTTATAGAGTTAGAAGCCGGACGAGATAGTAGAAGACTTAGCGTGTGAGGAGGTACTGTCGAAGATTTTGGATAGGAAGG